>VYZP01032002.1:568-23098 GCA_013400635.1 Hypocryptadius cinnamomeus | reverse complement strand
AAAGTAACATGAACTCAAAACAGTGATTTCCACCCACCACCCCGCCCCCCGATTCCCCTCCCTCTCTGCAATATGTAATTATCATGAGGTGGTTATCAGTCCTGCAATAACTAGGCACAACAGCATGAGTTAGAAATGTATAATCAATTTATCATCAACATTACCCTGTAATTTCTTTGCTTTTATTGGTCTATACAGCCTCATCATACATAAATAGTGGTATGCAACTTTGTGAAAATTGTTCAAAATGAAAAAGCCCACCTTGAAATAAATGATATTAAACACATCAATTTCTAACATAAATATATCATTTGTATTTTAGAAATCCAAGATGCCTGCAACCCCCAATTATAAGAACTGTGACTTGCTGACATAGATGAGGAGATGTGTCTGTGTCAGTCACTGGTTCCAAAATACTTTTAAACATCAAATCTGAAACTCAAACTAGCAAACTAGCACATTTGCAGGGACTGCTGGGGTGGATGAAGTTCAGACAATGATGGCAGAGGCTCTAATTTCCTAAAGGATGTGAAAATCCAGTTTTTACTCAAGGTGGCTTTGAAAAATTCAGACTGTTTATTCAGCATTACCACCTCCCTGCATTTGTCCCTGCGAACTGGATGTGTCAGGGAAACACGTTCCTGTCCTGAAGGATGGTGCTGCTGTAATGAAGACAGAATTCCAGGAGTTTTCTTTCAGGATGCACATGGGGGAGAATGGAGTGGTCTTCTGAAGGCCTCAAATGGCAGAGAATTCTTTGTCTCCCTCTAAGGCTAAAGCCCTGGAGACCTTCCCCAAGGTCTGGACAGTTGGAGTTGATGCCATTTGCAGGAGTAAACTCGCAGTACGAGCAGAAATGCTTGTTCCTGACCCCAGCCACAGCCTTCCTGTCAGTCAGGGGCTGGTTGGCTCCAAGACAACCTGCAGCAGCTCATCCTTTGCCCTTCTTTGGGTCTGAAATCTGAGTTTGTTGTACTGTTCTCATTCTTTGAAAGGAGGAGCAGTTGTGAGCATCCTAACCAAACAGAGCCTTTGGGGCAGTTGCTATTCCTAATTTGATCTCTGATCAGTGTAATCATGGAAGCAGAGTGTCTACATTACTGGCATTCATGAAGAAAGCAGGAAATCCTCCAGGTGGGTGTTGTACCATTATGTCAATATTGCCCCTTTTTCTCTTCCACTTCACTGCACCAGAAAGGTGAATCTATCAATTATGTACCNCCAGAAAGGTGAATCTATCAATTATGTCCCAAAAAACTATAGATTAAATAAACACACAGCCTGCTGTCTCCCATCAGCCTGTCCCCATGGTCTCTCTGACTTGTTTGACTGAATGCCATATAGCAAAGCCAAAAAGCAGGAAAACTTCCTGTCCTCACAGCAGTGACATGCTATAACCAATGTCCTTGTCTCTAGTATCCTTAAGAAAAAACCTTTTGAGGTTTAGCTGAAGCTCCTGAAAACATCCTTGGACATGGCTTTTGAACACACCAGAGTTACAGCTTTTATATGTGTATATCTGTTTATATACACATGGACATATAAATATTTTTGAAAGGTAGAAGTCCAGTTCAACTTCCATTCCATACAAGTCGAGTACATCCATTGGGTTTAATAGGAGAGTAAAATCAGGTCCCAGCTCATGAAAGGGCTTCAGTCTGAGCTTTGAGGAGGTGACACGTGCCAGAGGCTTTAATTAGTCATGTCAGCAAAAGCTTTGCTGACTAAGGGCTTCCATAGCTCAGCTGGTCTGTAGGGCAGCATCCAAGCTGGATGCTATAGGATATTGACCTCTCTTGAGAACTCTCTTGCAGCAGCCAACCATCTGCAAAACATGCAGAGTAATCATAATAATTCCCTTGGCAGTCTGTTTCAGAGAGGAAAGGGAAAAGAAAGAGAGAGAGAGAAAAAAAGGAAATTAATTTCAGTTAGTGTTAAAATACTCCTGTGATTATTGCCTTCACATTTTTTAGTTTGGGGCTATATATTAGAACATTTCTACTCTCAACACCAAATGTTGTAACAAGGTCTTCAGGGCTAAGACAAAAAAGAAAACTCGTTATACTAGTTTGGTATTCTCCCCCATCAACAAAGATGGATCTTGATTCTTAAGAGGAAATGTGTTTTTACACATTTTCACACAGGGGTAGTTAACATTATTTATTTGTAGCCACAATAGCTTTCATATCTAATTGTAGGGGTGGCCAACCTCCCTGACCTCATAAACAATATAACAAAATCTTCATATGCCTGACAGTCTATTATCCCTGAATTTATAAGAAAAGGAAGGGAAATAAGTTTAAGATGGGGGTTTTGGGGTTTTTTTCCTGAAGCACTGGCATATAAAATACCTCAATACTGCTGTATTGCTGTATCTGATGCCCTGAACTCCTCCATTCCTCTGGAAGCACTGGCAAGGGCAGGTGTTGCTTTGCAGAACAGCTGCCTCTGGCTGGTGACTGCAGCATTATCAGGCCAAAACTGTTTTCCATGGAAGGCCTGTTTACCCAGGAGAGGTCAGGAGGTGGAAGTGTCCCCATGTGGAGGTGAACCTGTGACAGTGCATGGAGGTGACTTTAAAATAAAGGCACTCTTTAGCAGCTTCAGTTCTGAAATTCGTCGCTTGTACAAATGGGAGAACAGAAAGTAAAATACGACTATTTTTCATGTAGCACATGTAATAACCCTTTAAATACTTTGTGAGCCCTCTAGTGGTGCTGTCCATGCCCTGGAAACCTCCGGGAGGCAGCTGGAGCAGGGCAGCCTTTCGTGTGAATACCAACATTGCTCTTAAGGGTGCAGCGTGCACATCTCCTTTTTTCTGATTAGCTTTTAAAACCACAGAGGTGAGGGCTTTATTTCTGCTTCCCCTGATAAACAAATCTTCAGAACAAAGGTGTGTGGCTCCTACATCTCAGGTAGCAGTGGTGGACAGCTAAGTCAACATCATCCTTACTGTGTCTGCTGCAGGTCTGGTTTTCAGTATGCCGTGGGTTAAACAGCATAGTAGGAATACAGCAGGAGTTCACCAGAGAGGAAAAATTTGGCTGCAAAATCCTAAACCCATTTCTAAAAGAGCTCATCTATGGGATTTCTGTGCTGTGAAAAGCATCACTCTGCTTTTATTCCAAACACAGTTTGGAGCGCTCCTTTATTTTTTTAGAATTGACTCATAAAGACTACAGGAGGGCAATTAGTGAAATAAACCTCTAATCCTCGGTGCAGTGCCTGCTATGGCACTGCTGTTTAACAGCCTCCTTGCTAATCAATCCTCTTCAGTCGGCTAAATGCCATAGATGCTATGTAAATAAATGCAAGTTTAAGAGTGTTCTACAGCGAGCAGTTACAGGTCTGTTCCTTCTCCTCCACCATAAAATCAGCGGGCATGTTAACAGATATCTACTCCACCTTGTAGAAACGACTTTCCTTGTTTGTTTGATTGCTGCAGCTCAGGAAAAACAGAAGCAGGGTGCAGCAATAAACCAGCCTGTTCATCGTGGGCAGCACCTCCAACATCTGATACCTCCATGGCAGCCAAGGCATGGAACAAGGGTGCATAATTTAGAGTCAAAACAATGCCCACAGTTTAGGTGGCTATTTTATTTCTTCTGTGATATTTTTTATTTCTGTGATAAATTTAAAGCCAGATTCTCACAATTAGAGCTTTCTGGATGAAATGGTTGCTCCTTGTCACCTTCTTCATGCACAACATTCCTCCAGAGGAGAGGTTTTCCTTTACAAGTTGAGATGTTTTCCCTTACAAATTGAGATATTAGTGAAACATGTAATAAGTATAATTTGAAATGAGGCAGTATGCAAAATCCCATGAAGGACAAATGAAACCCAGCCCTGTTGAGGATGGTAGCAAACCCACATCTTCTTTAATGGAACTAGAATTTCACCCTAGTGTGCCAGTGAGCAACACCCTTTAACTAACTTTTTTCTCTTCTAAGGAAGGTCAATGCTTTTTCAGAAACCTGAAAATCTGTGTGTATTTGTCATTTCTCTTCTGTGCTGTCCTGAGGTAAGAGCAGTGATGCTCAGAAAGAGATAATGAAACCCTTAATATTTCTAATACTACATCCCAGTATCCTCCAGCACAGAGATGAGGGTGAAAAAATGAAGACACAGGGAGATGGAATTACTTGCCCTGAATTATCCATCAGAACTTTAAACAAAGCACAGGTCTTGTATGCTCATGGCAGTGAGCAGACATTTAAAACCAAGTAAATAAGATGATGCTGGGTCCTGCAAGTTTCACTGAGTTACTTACATAACATTCTTGTCAGTCTTCATACTTACATTGAATGGCAAATCTAAATAAACAAAGCATTTTATTTGAGTTGAATAACAAATCTTGAATAAACAAAGCATTTTATATGAGTGTCTAGCATTTAAGAATTTTCAGAAGCTCCAAAATTCCATTATCTTGCCTTTGTAGAGAACTGCTCTCTTCCTTTTTTTTCAGTGTGGATTTTTTAATAATTTCTGATAATGTTGTGATACATATCACTGGCAACTTCAAATACTCAATTTTTTACAGATAATGATCTTAATTATACAAAATCCTTCTGCCTAGTGGGAACTTATTAATATAGCTACATCTTATACATTAATACTAACTAATTTCCACATATATTATTTATCAATATTTTAGCATCTAGCACAGGTGGTGAGCTTTTCACTGACTAAAATGGTGAATGAACTCAGGTAAATTATACTGACAGACCATATGCACCATGTGCATGACTGCTGAAACCTAAGAATTTCACAAAGCAGAAAAAAAGATGCCATGTTTTTTTGCTCTCCAAATGTTACCAGTTTTGGAGCTCATTTCCTTCTATGCACACAGAGACACAAAGTATTCAGCAACTTCATTAGGTGTATTTATTAAGGATAGAGAACTGGACCTGTTGACATACTGCATGTGCAAAGCCATACTGAAGTTACTAGTTCAACTAATAGGCAGTTAAATGATTTCAAAATATGCTTAGAACAGGTAAGATTGCTTAAAGAGGAATATTTCTGAATTCAGTAACTGAAAAAGGTGGCAGCAAACCCTGTAAATTCAGATCAGTGCAACCTAGAGGACAAAGAGCTGGTTATACAAAAAATGAGAATTGAAAGGACTCAGTGAGTCCTGATGAAATTCCATAATAGCAAAATATAACAATTTCTTTGCAGAATGTTTAAAAAAGTTCATTTCTTTACCTTTATTTGAATTTTAATTTTAATATGAGATGTTCAGAAATGTTTGGGTTTTTTTTCCTTAAATTAGCAATGTCCTATCCATTTAGGAAAAACAGTGGGGGATTTTCTTCTACCTTGCATTAGACTGAAAATATACATGCTTAGTATAAAATGGCTTTAAATTACATAGCATAAATTCCTGCCAAAGATTTGGGTCTGCTCTTACTAGAGCTAGTGGTTTGTCAGGATAAACTATACATGCTTTCATGGGAAAAATGCAAGGTGAGCATCATGAGCATGTAGTATAAAACACGGTAATTTTACTTAAATACAAATATTCTTTATTTTTAAATACACATAGATATTATCTATTTTTAAATACACATATTGAAAAATAAAGAAGAACAACCATTTTGTTAACTATTTATCTTTACTTCAGTGGTAGCAATAGCAGAGTGGTGTTATTGCCCTCTCCTCGTTTCTGCTGCTTTGGTTGTGCAGAGGGAATTGAGTTCCTGGTTCTATGGGGTCAGGAGCTTTTGACACACAGGTGGCTTCTCTAGGGGCTGCCAGGAGCGAGGCAGCCACCCCACATCCAGTGGGTCACCCTGCCAGCCTTCAGCCCTCTAACAGAGAGCCCCAGGGGTCTGTGATGGACAAGACGAAAATCATCACTATTACAGATTTCCACAGAGCAGCCTTGTCCCTAGAGGGTGTAATTACAGAATCATCAGGGCTGGAAGAGACCTGCAAGTTCATCCAGTCCCACCAGCAACCCAGCACCACCATCATCACCTAAACCATGTCCCCAGGTGCCACATCCAGATGGTTCTTGAACACTTCCAGAGACTCCAGCAACTCCTTGGGTAATTTATTCCAATGCCTGGTCACTGTGTCAGTGAATTTCTTTACTAGTATCTAAGCTGAACCGCCCCTGGTGCAAATTCAATCCATGCCCTGTTGTCCTTTCACTTGAGACATGGCAGAGGATACAGACCCCAGCTCACTACAGCCTCCCCTCAGGTAGTTGTAGATGTCTTTGGGCTCCTTCCACGATCATAATTGAGATAATCTGATATAACTGAGATAAGGTAATCTCACAACTGAGATAACAAACCACTTGTCCAGAGAGGTCTATTTCTGTCTGATAATCAATCAACTCTGATAAATGAATCTTCAGCAACTAAAATGTTTCTCCATGAATTTTGTCCCCTGTTAAGCCCCCTTGCGTTCCAAGCACAGGTGGTACAGAACCAGAGGGGGTGGGTCTATACTAACAGCAGCCCTGCCAAGTCAGTGCCCAGCTTTCACAGGAAAGAGAGGTCCTGCTCCATCTCCCCTGCCCTTTCTCCCCAGCTGCAGGCACCTTTCTGCCTCCCCATATTGGCTTTGGAAATTGCGTGGCCTCAGGGCGAGCCCGCTCACTTGACAGGTTGACATATCTGGCAGTAAATTGTTCTTTTACTTGCATATTTATTTATCTGCGGTGTTGGATTTCCACCAGGTCAATTCTCTGCATTGATTTGCCCCAGGGCTACCTGATCACTAGAACCATCCCGAGGGAATGGGGCAGGAGAGTGTGGCTGGGGGAGGAGAGAGGGTGAGGGGCAGGGTCTCCTCTCTCTTCCTTGGCAGGACTCAGCGAAATGAGAAACCATAACCAGAAGATGAAGCTTACTGGCAGCTTGATGTCCTGCCTGCTCTTGTCACATGCTCCTGTCCTGTCCTTGCACCAGCCCCAGCAGCTGCAGGAGCTGCCTTGGACAAAAACCTGACACTTCCTCACAGTCCTTGTTTCAGCTGCACTGGCAGAAATGAGTTTCACTGCTGGGCAGGCAGGCAGGAGCCCACCCACACTGACAGGAGGGAGCAGGCAGGGCAGGGACATGGAACCACAGCAGGCAGATAGGATACAGATGGCTTGAGATACTTTGGAAGGGCCTCTGAGAAATCCAGAAGAAATCATGAGCTCTAGCTGTGGGATTGGCATCCTTGAGAGCCCCTCTGAATGTGTTCACGGTGTCCCTCTTCCCACATCACTCAGCACATCTTTCTCCTCTTAAGAAACAAATGTCTCCTTATGGCAGGAGCTGTGGATGGATTTAAAAACACACGAAGCCAGCTGAAAACAAAATTCATGTGACAGCTATCACAAAGCTGCAGCTCTAACAGCGATGGCTGCCTGGATGTCGAAACAGTGCTGAAAGAGAGTCGGTCTCAGTGCGGTGGCACTCGTCAGACCCTGGCATGATGGCAGGTGTCCTTCCTGTTCACACAGGCATCCCAGAAGCCAGAGCTGTCTTTCTGCATCTGCCTTATAAAAACTTGCTTCTTGAGCTACACGTAGCAATTCCATTTTCTTTCCTTCTGGATGATGAGCAAATGCAAGCTTTTGAGTTTATCAAGGCACAGCTGTGAGATACCTTTGACAGGGAATCTGCAAACTCAAATCCCCCAGTCTGATGAATATTCTCAAAACTAAGCACTTTCAGGCTTCTGTGCACTGGATTTCACATGGGCTTCCACAAGATGTGAGGGACTGGCAAAACAGAGCAGTGAGCTTAATTATGAAACAAAAAGCAACTATGAGAGCAACTATGTAGTAGCTAAGGATACCCAAAACCCAGAAATTAACTCTGTCTTCCTGAGATATGAAGGACTGGCTGTTACAGGCCTGGTTTATCACTGTGTTAAACCAATTTTATGTTGGTACAAAAACAGGATGATAAAGCTGTGCTGAATAAACCTAAGTATCTATCCCCTCTGTTCTGTCATATACTCTCACAGATAAAAACCCAGCTAATGACTGAGAAAACCAAAGAAAAACCTGTAAAAATGAAATGGTAGAAATGTCAGGTGCGGGGGAAGAGAATCATTACACTACTTGATCAATGCACTCCTACTGAAATGATTTGGCCTGAGGGGCAAGAGAAATTATTGGGAAGATAACATGCAGCAAGATAAAGACCTCTTGCAAAGCAGCATTAAAATATCTTTTATGAGTAATTAAACCAGGCTGAAAGTTTCTTAAAGACTCTAGAGTTCAACACACACCTTGTGTGTTTGACCACCTCCATCCCACTGTGTTATTTAATGCTTGCAACCCTTTGAACCCTGTTCTGTTGTTACTGAGCTTGTTGTACAGTACTTTATTGGTTTAGGAGACACTTTGATTCACAGTGACTTATTCACAGCATAATTCTATTCAAGAGAAACAAGCATGTGGTTCTGTACAACAGCAGCACATTCTGAGTGGATAGCATGGCACACATTGCAAAATCTATATTCATCACAGAGCATGTGTTCATGCCATGAGAATTCATATTTCTTTAAAACTACATGAGTCTTTCTCAAGTGTAAAAGGCATTAGGAAGTGCACTTGAAAATGCTCTGAAGTTCGGGAAATGCCAAGGAACCTCATTTCTAAGCGTGTCTGTTTGCACAGGAACGTCAATATGCAGAATGACTGCTGGGTTAGAACAATGCAGGAAAAGAATTTGCAGAAAGGGGGCCAGCATGGCTGGGATGAGCATATTGTGAGAAAAGTACCTTGCATGGTAGCAGAGCTTTCAAATAATGTCTCTATTTAATTCCATCTATGATCGTTAACTTTAGCTGTTTAAAATATTGCAAATGTATTCCTTATGAGATTGTTTCAAAGAAATATTTGGCTTGCAATAAGTTAGTAGTAATCAGTGGCAATGGTACTTTTACAGTAAATGTACATGAAATTTATGAGTGACTACACAGTGGGACATAAAAATATCTATTTGGAATTTCCAAGTTTTATGTGTTTTCTCTGGAAAAAACCCCAACCTTCCGAGAAGCCTATTTACCCAAGTAGATATCTATATACACTCATTTATATTTATATTTATATTTATATTTATATACAGTCATTTACTAAGAGAAAGCAAATTTTTGTCCTCTGTAGTGTTGACTTTGATTAACTGTATCTGGTTTGCCCTTTGATTGCTGCTAATGTTCTGTGGAACCATTTGTTTTGCTGCAGAGTTAAGGGCATTAAAGGAGGAGGTATTGGCTTCTTTTTGGCATGAATTAATTTTAAAAGAATTTTTGTTGAAAAGGGTATTTAAAAAATCCTGAAGAAACAGAGATTGCCCAGTCTTTTACCCACCCACTTCAGGAGTGTGCATGAGCAGACACCTGGGACATGGACCTTATAAAGGAAGAAGGGAGAATATTTTTGTAAGGAGCATTCTGTTAGGTTATTGGCAACAAATCACTTGTCCCTCAGGACACACAGCACTTTCATTTCCACAGGCAAAACATGGAGGGAGCCTGTTCTAAGTTTACCTGCTATTTATTCTGAAAGGTTTTAATAAGACTTAATTGTAGAAGGGTTTCCAAGGAATGACTTGAAAGTGAATGTATCCCTGTCCAGAGAAAATAATGGTTCTGCTGCATAGTTCAGAATCTTTGGGATTAAGGATGTGGCTGGCGGAATTTATGAAAAGTAGTGTAAATAAATACATCAAGATGTGATCATTTGGAGGTTGTTTCTCATAACTGCTCTTCCCCCTCCTTTTGTGTTATTGATTCTTCTCTGTTGTGCAGCCCTGACAGTTTCCTTTGGGAACTGGTGCACAGACCTGGGGCCTGGCTGCTGGGTCCCCACAGCTGGGATGGGCTGGTTCCACCACGATGTGCTTAGAGGGCTCCAGCCTCCAAACACACCTTCTCAGGAGAAAGCAAAAAAAGAAAGACTCAGGTTCCTTTGTTGGTGTTCAGAGAGATGCTGCACCTGCTGTGGGTGGAGCACCCTACAGTGCTCTTCTAGTGGTCTTCTTTCCTTTGCTTTCTGTGCAGGAGTCTGTTGGCAATGGACTATCTTCCACCTGGAAAATGGGAGCAGTTCTGCTGTTCATCTTCCCTGCTGGAGGTTTTCAATGGCAGGTGTGCTGCAGCAGCTCTGGAGAGCTTGAGTGTCAGAACCCAGGACACCCCTCTGGGTGCCCCGGGTGACACGAGCCCCTGGCAGGGGGCTGGGGAGTCCTGGTAGGAAGCCAAAGACACTTGGGATTTTGATCTTAACCCATGGAGCAAATTGCCAACCTTGTATAAAGAATCACAAGTCACAGAAGTTAGTAGAGTAATAATGAATTTATCACAGGGTGAAAAGTGGAATTTTGGGGATTTTACTATAGGGGGTCTAGGAGGCAAGATGGAGGGATTGGGGCATTGTCCTATTCTTCTTCCTTCTTCTTCTTAGTCTCCATCTTCTTGGTGATGGTGGCACATTTGGATTGGTTTAGAATAGAAGTAGACAGTCTATCATAGGTGATAGGTATTGGAAAATAATGATAAATAAAGCACATGTAATCCATAGAATAAAATGCAGACACCAGCCCAGGGGCGGGCAGTGTGCCCTTGACAGACCTGCTGAACAGACCTCTGCAGGTCTGAGAGAAAATATTTTAGATAAGAGACAATAAACAACCTTGTGAACCAGAGCTGAAGAATCCCGACTCTTTCTTCGACTGTCGGGCAGGGGAAAAGGGACTCTCGGGGTCATCCTGAACACAGGAAACCCGAGACTTGAGAAGCCCACTGCTTTCACACCACGGAGTCAGAGAAAGGCACGTGGGCTTGAAGAGCCTTTTGAGAGACTCTTGAACCTGAGCTTGGCTGCTTCTGTTGTGAATGGCAGCAAAGAGCCAATCTCCCCTAACCAAGCTCATGTTGCAGTAAAGGGAATTTAAATTCTGAGCATTTTGCTTCAAGGCTGTACAGACACCTCTATTTGGACACTGGCCTGTCTTTTTCTTCCAGCACTCTTGTAGGAATGTAAATTAGGACCAGCAAGGAACAAAATGGTTTCTGTTCCTAAGTGGATGCTTAAGTTAAGGCCATCAGATGCAAGTTTTAATTATCATTGAGGTAATTGAATACTAACATTTTTTTCCTTTGTTTCAGGCTGTAATTATCTCATTTTACACCTTCATGGTCACTGCTTGTTTTCATGGAGACATTTTTTGCAGTCCCTCACAGTGATTTAAAAAAACATCTGAAACTACTGGTACCATAATTAGGACTGAAACTAGGAACAGCTCTCCCTAATAATTGCAGATATGGTGAGTAACTCTAATTTATGTTGGCTTTCTATCACCACGAATTTTACAAAAAGCAAACAAACAAAAACAGGTCAGCATCCCCATACTTACTTTTTGCCCAACTTGTCCCCTCCCCTCCTGGTTCCTGTGAGTTGTGGTCACACAATGGCAAGGGTGTGGGCTGAGCATGTCTGTCTGTCAGTTTTTGCTGCATCTCTCCAGTGTAACATGGGGATGAACCACAGTGGATCTCATCCACCTTATCCCCTCCTCCCCTGTGCCACATCCTCAAGCACAGCAGCTCACAAGGGTGTGGAAAACTGAGCTGACAAAGTCAGAGGACCCAGTGGATGGGAACCCACAACACTGAGTGTTGTGAAGTTATGAGGAGCCATCACAGAACAGTTTGGCCCCAAATCCTCCTCCCAAGTGTGTCTGCTGGGCAAAGGTCCATTGCAACCTCTCTTGTTTCAAGATACTGCAGAAGTACTTTAAGAATTAAAAACCATTATGTTTTACAAAATAACTATATTTGGGGGAGTTGCAGGTTTACTTTTTAAACACAATTGTCTAAACCCCCAGATGTTTCATGTTTAAATCACTTTCCATGAGCTCAGAGGTCTGGTGCTCCACTCAGGCCAGTCTCAAGGTTTGGGAGGCTTGGGACCATCTAATAGATCATCCATATGTTGTCACTCTGTCCTTTCAGTGATGATTCAGGCATCAAACTTTTCATTTTTATGATTTGTCTTTCAGTGTGTTTTTCATTAATATTAAGATAAAAATAAACCCCAGAAAGTTATTAGGAGTTTGAATGTATCATTAATACAAGTATTGAATGATTACATAAGATAAGAGTGCTTTTCCTCCTCCCTTGCATTTCCATGGAATAAGAAACTGTATTATGTCTGAAAACCCTCTTTTGAAATGTTGCTTCTTTCTAGTCATTGACTAGAAAGATCAGAAAGTTTCCTGAAATAATGTGGTTTGCATAAGGTCACAGTAGAAATCAGAGGGAAGAATTGCACCATGTCCCAGTTAAAATATGTCTTTTAACCACTGAATTTGCTCTTTTGTAATTTTGAATATTTCCCCCAAATGAGCATAATCAAGATACCTCCACATGTGTTATTGTGCATGTATCTGTATTTATATACATGCCCATATACACAGAAGATGCAAAGATTTTGGTTGTATCACATGCAACTGCAAAAGCAAAGTTACTTCAGAAAATTAACCAGTAATAAAATGTGGTGATTTTTCTTAGAAAGATAAGAAAATGTGAGCAAAGATTAGATTTATAAAAACAAAAATTCATCTGGAAAACTCTTCTACAGTAAGCAGAACTGTTGTTCTTTATCACAGTGTGGTTGGACAGTCACCTGCAATGTGGCAGCTGTCCCTGAACACCGTTGAGTTCTGCATGCCCATGGCTCTGTACTCCTCTCATAACTGCTAACTGAAAGTTATAGGAAGGAAAATAAAATAAAATAAAATAATATAAAATAATATAAAATAAAATAAAATAAAATAAAATAATAAAAGGAATATCAGAGTATCAGTTGTAACAGAGCACTGGAAACCAAAGAGCCACAATGTGTTGTCTGGCTGATGGTGTATCCAAAGTTCATCTGGAAGTTGAAAGGGGCCGCAGGAAGACATCGAATGCNAAAATAAAATAAAATAAAATAATATAAAATAAAATAAAATAAAATAAAATAAAATAAAATAATAAAAGGAATATCAGAGTATCAGTTGTAACAGAGCACTGGAAACCAAAGAGCCACAATGTGTTGTCTGGCTGATGGTGTATCCAAAGTTCATCTGGAAGTTGAAAGGGGCCGCAGGAAGACATCGAATGCACCTGAGAGATAACAATGTAAATCAGGCTTTGTGGTAATTAAGGTATGTGTGGTGAAAACAGAGGAAGATGCATGTTTAGATTAGTGAGTTGTGCCAGACATGATTGGTGCTGAAACTTCAAGAATTGATTGCCAAATTTGTTGTTATTCCCATTCTGGGCAGAGAGTGTGGAGTAGGAGAAGAGTCATGAGCAGGAACTCTCTCAACACGTACCAATGTAATGATTAGTACAACACCTGAAAACATGCTGTGCAGCCCTCTGGAGAGCTGGCTGCTTACATGGCCTTATAAGTTTCTCCTACATTTTGTCTTTTACCTCCTGGTGTCCTAAAATGATATTTTCCACCTTATTTTGTCCTAACCCCTGATTTTGGAGACTAAAGTGAAACGCATGACACACCCTTCAGTTCTCAGGGTCAGTAGGAATATTCACTTGCTGAGAGTTAATCACACACCAAAGAAGCATTTTTGAATGGCCATTTTAACCCTGCAACACCCTGCCATGTACCAAAGAAAAACATACTGGCAAGAATCAGTGTTACTCCCAGTGTTGTCTCCTCAGCTGTTTGTGGCAAGAACCTGTGTTTTTAATTTATCATAATTCTCTCCTGAAGTCTGGTGTTGCCATGTAAAGCCAAACAGAGCAGATGTTGTTATGACAATGATTATTAACATTATTATTGATGTTTATAAATTGAAGCCTGTTTAGGGGAGCAGTCACCTGCCTGTTTGAGTTCCAAGGAACTGACAGGACCACTGAGGTCCCCACGCTTGATTAAAGGCTGTTTTAAATAGGAATGAACCCGAACATATGTTTAATTGCTTCACTAGAAGTATGGAAAGTCTCATTCTCTCCATGGGACAAACCTTTATTCCTTCCAGCCAGACCATGCAGGCATAAATCACTTTGAACAGCCAAAGAATCCTCTGCCTGCAAAAATCCCCGGATTGATCAAACCTAACACCTAATTACAGAGCTGGTGAGCTTGCACTGAAGGCGGTTTGAAAGGCTGCCTGGAACATCATGGGTTGAGCTGCCTTTGTTGGGAGCATTGTGCTGTGATGTGTAACGTGGGTAGATTCCTGTGGGATGTTGACAGTTTGTGGGAAATGCATGTAGGAGGAACTGGGTTATGAAGACCAGGGGGGTTAAAATTTTTTTTTTTTTTTTTTACTCTCTCTCTCTCATTGTACTGCATGTGGGCTCTTCGCGATTTTTGGTGTTTGGTTTTTTAAGGCATAGGGAAGGAAGAGCTTCTGGTTTTGGAAAAAATCTGGCCACTACATGCAGTGTGTCATGAGCCACTCATTCCTGAACGTTCAATACTGCACTGGTCCTACCCTCCCAGAACAATGCTGGTTGATGCTCCTGAAAACTCTAATGTTCCTTTTTTTTTCGCTTATGGCATTTATATTGAGTGCTAATCACTTGTTAAGCTATGGATTTATGTAATAAATTAATTAGCTCTGCAAGGTTTTCTCCACTCCCTGCCTGCCAGTCTGTCTCTGCTGGGACTTGTTAGTTTTTTTCCAGTTACAAATAGCTCTCAGTATTATTATTTGCTTTTAAATAATTTGTCAGGCTGATATTTTTTTTTTTCCCTTTCACACCAGAAGTGGATTTTCTCCTGTGTGTTATCCCAGCCTGAGGCACAGGGCAGGAATGATTTGGGTCTGCACTGGCAGTGGGCTTTCCACACTCAAACATACAGAGTTTAAAGTTTATTGGCTTACAGCAGGGCAAGGATAGGGCCAGAAGCTTTGCCATTGGAAAAGGATGAATCTTGCCTTCATGAGCAACTTAGGCCCAGTATTAACAGGGCATGAGATATCCAAAGTCATAATGCCATTTCTTATAGAAAAACCATTTTCATGGCACCCTCCCTCCCATGCTTTCTGTTCTCTCCTGAATGTATGCTGGAATTGGTATGATATCAGAGCAGGATCTGTTTAATCTAGAGATGGTGTTTACAACTTCTTGAAAAATATTTCTTGAACTTTGTGAATTTACATATTCTAGTTTTCTTCATATGCATTCAGTCCATTTTAATTTTGCCAGAACAAAGAATTTCGGAGAATAGTTTTGTATTGGTGTTGTGAGAAAAAATGCAGTCTTTTATCACTCCTTATGGATTTTTATCATGTAATGTTTCCACCTTTTTGAATGAAAGAAACATTGAATAGGAGCACAGGATATTTCATTTGTATTAGACTCATCATATTGAAACCTCTAATATATTTCTTCTTACTTTGTCTTTAAATTAAATGGACCTAATCCTTTTATCTTTTCACATAGAAAATTCTTCATTCCTCTATTTATTTTAATTATTTTTCTCTGAATCCCCTCTGTTGTTGCATTATCTCCTCTAAAAGCACTGACCAAAACTGAACACTGTGTCCCTGTTGGCAGTACATTATTCATTTACCTATCACATTATGCTGTTTATAATGTTTTCCATTATAATACACAATTCCTCATAATACACAATTTGTCATTTTTTCCCCACAGATTCCACACTCTACAGAAGCTTTCCTGCAGAGCTGTCATCAGGAGTGAACCAAGCCTTTTCCAGAGTGTAGCAGTTTATAAGTCAATAAAGTGCCTTTGACTTTCTAAATTCTCCTTACTAATTGTCAATGCTTCTCACTTATCAGCATGTACTGGGCTACCGTTCACCTGGTATTGTTAGGGTTGTCACCATGTTTTTCTTCAATTTCAGCCAATGATGTGTTCTGTTCTGGGCCCCTCACAACAATAAAGACTTTGAGGCTCTGGAGTGTGTCCAGAGACGGGCAATGGAGCTGGGGAAGGGGATGGAGTACAAATCTCATGATCAGTGGCTGAGGGAGCTGGGGGCGTTTATCCTGGATAAAAGGAGGCTCAGGTGGGACCTTATCACTCTCTAAAACTCCCTGACAGGAGGTTTTGAGCAAGTAGGCATTGGTCTCTTCTCTCCAGAGAAAAATTAGAGGATGAGAGAAGAAAGGGGAGGTTTAGATTGGATATTAGGAAATATGTCTTCACAGAAACAGTTGTCAAGCATTGAAACAGGCTGCCCAGGGAAGTGGTGGAGTCACCAACCTTAAATGTGTTTAAAAGACCAAAAAATTGGTCTTCTGTATAATATATTAATTATTGTATATTAAAGTGTAAGCATGGCGCTGAGGGACATGGTTTGTTGGTAGATCTGGAAGTGCTGCATTAACAGTTGAGACTGAAGCCTTTTCCAGCTTAAACAACTCTGTGATTCTGCATGTGTGTGTTCTGCAGATGCTCCCACATAAGCACACATCCTTTTCTCAGGTTCATTTCCATCAGTAGCCCTGCTAGAAGACATGAGACACCCCAGCTCAGTTTCTGCCAGGCCATCTGTGTTTTTTGTTCTTACTCCTCACCTCACACCTCTGTGCTGTGCTGTGCTCCAGCTGTCAGCACAGAGCTGGCATGGGGCTGGTGCAGACACATCTGAGCTCCTCTGAACTGGCTGGCCCAGGTGGAGCTGGCAGCAGTGTGGGAGGCTGAGAGCCTCCCTGAGGTAGCAGTGATGATCTCTGTGCTGATACACCTTCCCTCCTGCAGCACGGGAGCTACGCTGGCAAAAAATTACTCAAGTAAAGCTCCTCAGTCTCCAGCTGCAGAGTGCAACTTGTGCATGGCCTGCATATTTCAGCCATGAGGAGGGGTTCTTCCGAATCCTGGGCTGCCATGTGTTGAACAGCCTTTCTGGGGGAAAAAACTCCCTTTATCAGAGGTTTTTGGACAGTTCTATTGTATAATATCCACTGAGGTAACTCCAGTGACTCTAGGTTCTTTCAGGCCTCCATTGAGCAAAATCCATAATCTTTTCCTTAATAGTAAGCTACCACCAGTGGGATTTTTCCTGTGCTCACATGCAAAAATGCATGCTCCTATGTTAAACTCAGTGACGTCTTTCTGTTTGAGTACTTGGCTGAAGAAACAAGTGTTTTATGGGATGCAGTCTTTACACTTTATTTCTAAAAAATTCATTTCTGTAGCCTGCAGAGCAGGTTCTGCGGTGCTGTGCATGAAAGGCTGCTCACTGATAGTGGGAAATGTTGGCTGCAGTACCTTTCTAAACTCTGGCCAAAAGAGCATTCAGATTAAGCAATAATTTAAGCAACATCATCATGAGTGGGGAGAGCACATGGCCAGTTAGTCACCAGAGGTACAGACGCACGCAGAAAGTAAATCCCCAACCTGTTATAGTAATGCACTTAGTTACTGGAAATGCAATATGAGCCTACTTTCATGAGCAAGGATGAAAGAACTCGTTTAACCTTTGTACAGCATTTTCCACCCACACACGGGAGTGACATCAGATGCCTTGTATAGGTAAAAAAACAAGTCAGCATTTGGGAGACTCCCAAACAAGAGACAGAGATAACCCCTCACCTCTAAATTTGTGCATTTAACACACTTGTGGTGGGTCACTTGAAACTTCTTGCTACTTATTCCTGGATCCTGATTAATCTGACAGAAAAAAAAACAACCTATATAATCTTCAGCCCTGTGTGTAACACATTGGACGTGAAGCACTTACTGGAAGGTATTTTATGCAGTATAAAGTAGGGCTTTTGCATTTAAATTGGGGGATATTTTACTTTTGAATATCCTGAAGATCAAATCATTGGCCCTGAAGAGGGATTTTCAGGAGGCCAGTCATTAGCTGGCCTTTAAGTAAGATGATAAAGCCTGGGAAAGGGAGTTTGAGTGAGCGTCACTGAGCCAGATAAGCAGGACAGGGCTGGAAGTGTCTGACTCCGTGCAGCACCTGGGTGGATTTCAGTCCACTCAGTGCCACCTGAAAAGTCCTGCAGGATATTTGAAGTTCAAGATTTCCTGAGCAACTCCATGCTAACCTTTGTATTATTGTCAAAATATTTTGGGGCTTAGTTCCTGTGTGTCCCAACATGCAACAAGAACGTATTTGGTTTTAATTGATGGTTTTGATTTTTGGAACAATCTGATTCCTCTTTCCTCCCTCTTGCTCACCTCCCACCCCCCAAAAACGCTTGATAAATAAACTTTGAAGTCCTGGGAGAAGTAGCATGTGTTGGTGAAGGGAGAAGGTGGGGGTGGCAGGGGTGGTGGAAGGAGCTCAGTTTGTCAACACAGCAGCCAGGAAGCAAGTTATTTATAAGGCTTGTGGTGGAGAGGGGGCCAGCCCACATGTTTTTAAAAAAGGACTTAACTAATCACATGGTAAAGCTAATTCTGGTATTTGTAAATACAGTTCACTCTCTCTTGGTGGATGAAAGGAGAGCTAAAAGAGGATCACAGTCCAGGGCATGACAAGTCCATCTCTACACCCAAGGGCTGCCCGTGCAGGTGCCCAGATTTCTCTGGGCTGCAGTGATGCTCTGAAAAGGACTTTGCTGTGCCTAGGCAAAGCATGAATGGAGGTGCACGGGAACTGATGATTTCTCAGAATTCAGAAATCCTAAATAATGGCTCTGAAAATGCTCAGCCTCCATTCTGAGTGCATTCTTAAACCACAGAATGTCTCATTTTCAGCAGGGTTTCATGACTCTCTCAAGGTGGAAGTTGACTGTGAGAGGCATATGACCATGAGACCATACTTGGCTGGACTGACATCAAAAGTGAATTTTTGACACACAAAGATTTTTAAATCCACTGATTCAGTACAGTCACATTTATTTAATTTTTTTTAAATATGTCGAGCATGTAGTGAGCTATTCTTGTGGGTTGGATGACACTCAAAGTCCCATGATGGAGACATGACACGGACTTGACACTGTTGATACATTCCTCAGTTCAACAGCCATGTATCCTCCTCAGCTAAAAAAGGTCCCAAAAATTAGCTTTATCTCCAGAGGGATAGTCCACAATTTTGTGTTTGGCCAGGCAAACTCAAATCACATGTGCACATGTGAATGTATACATATATGTGTGTATGTATAACTAGAAATATATATACACATGTTGTGTATAAACCACAATATTGCACTCTTCAATGCAGTTATATTTAATTTAACTTTCTTACAGTAAAAAAACTAAACCACACTAGTCCATCTCCCTTTTTTCCTTAAAGAGCAGTAAAAGACATAAACATGTGACATAGCAGATATGCAAGTGTTTGTACTTTATTTTTATACTTGGAAAAGGATAATATAAACAGATACATGTTAAATAATAATAATAGTAGTAGTAGTAGTAATAATAATAATAATAGTAATAATAATAACAAAAGCTGTATTTAGGTCTGCCTTGTTAAAGAAAAGGAAAGCAGAGAGAAGCTGCAGTAGGTATTGCTGTAGAAACCCTGCTGAGTTATGTCCATTTACTGGTTAGAGAACTAAAATCACTTCAGGGCATGCCCTGCCCTTCATCCTCTGGATGTGATCCCAGTGGGATCCTGCAGAGCTCTGAAAGTGCAGCACGGCTCCAGCTGGGGACGTGCCATCACCATCAGGAACCTCACAGTTATCCTGGAATGAAATTTCTGGGTGAAATTCTGGCCCTGTTGACCTTGGCAGGTGTTTTGCAACTGGATGAAATGGAAAGAGAATTTAATCCTCTTCATCCAGAAGAAGAGAGAAGTTGTGAATCAAAATTAATACCCAGCCACAAAACTGAGGGAATTTTATACTTTTGGGTATCAGGGGACCTGCTCTTGGTCTGGGAGGTCACTGGATGAACCAGGAAAGGAGTAATAGAAAATAACTCAGTGTCAATTTCACTGTTTTCCTGGTGTTCCAAAGAGGTAGGAAATTAGGATCAGTTATAATTTAAATGTACCTTGCTGACAAGATTTACCAGAACTTTCCAACACCTGATATTGAAAGCATGTATCTGACAACTTTTACTCTCCTTAAAACAAAACAAGAGACATCCAAGAGCAAACTTGGAAAGCTGTGTTTTGAAAGCAAAAAGTTTCAAGAGAAACAAACATCTGGAAAAGATCTTTTAGAGGAAGTTTGGTACCCCAAAATGCAGGGCACTGTGTGCCTTTCCAATATTGCATAAAAATGATGGAATTTGCTGCACCCTAACATCATTGTGATGCATCTTCCTTCCTAGCCAGCAGAACATGACATTGGAGGGACAACAAAAGGAACACTTACTTAAAAACCACAATTCCTATTTAGCCTGTAAAATCTCACAAACAGGGGAAGACTAAATAGAATTTTCAATTTATATGCACATACGAAAATCGAAATTTTAGCAATCTACTCCGTGTCACTTCTCACGCCAGTTAGAACAGAATGCATTTAGGGATGCACAAAGAAATTATATTTCCATTTAAATACAAAAATATAAAACTTTCATTTCAGTTCTTGGTTTTATTTTTAGTTTAATATTTATATTCCTTCTCAGAGAAAGCAACCAAGATCTGAATTCCCAACTATGGTTTCTGGCTGATATTTTTCCCAGAAAAAAAATTCAGGCAGTCAAATCCCAGCACTCCCCTCCAGTTCAATTTGTAAAAATACAATTTTATGTTTTCAAGGTTGGATTGCAATTTCTTGGTATTTTACCTATGTTTTGAATCGTGATCAAGAAATGATAAATTGATCTCATATGCAGTACCATCAGTCTAAAATGTTATAATAACTTTGGCTAATTATTTAAATTGATTGCAAACAATTCTAATGAGACCTTTTTATGTGAATTTATTTTTAAATGATACGTAATTATCTTAAATTGGCACAAGTGTTTAAACTGGCAAGCAAACTAATTGAGACAAATGTCTCAAAGCCATGATCTCTTGTCTAAGAGAGAAAATGTTAAAGTAAGACTGACAGTGGATAAAACAATAGGATTTGTAGAACTTACTTATGCAGGGAGTCTGTAACATAATGTCAAATCAGTCAATCCATTTCAAGCAAATATGTTCTTTCTAGGCTGAGTATGGATCTAAACCAGAAGTCTGTGCTTCAGAAATATTTGGGTTCAAAGTTCTGATTTTCTATGCATTTTATGGACTTTGAGTAGAACTGGATCAAAATTTCCATGGAGAGCAGTTCCAGCACCAGTGATCCATCCGTGAAGCTGCGTGCTAGCATTGATCAGGCTGTGTTGCAAGTATTGTGAAACTGCAATATTTGTTTTGAAAAGGCACAGATCCTGAGGCTTGAGAGCCTCAGCCACTTTATTTTTGATTAACAAACTATTTGTAGCACTGAAGCATGAACTTTTTTATTCTGTACAAAACATGGCCTTGACTTACTAATGGAAAATTATAATTAGACTCAATTTTGTGTTTTCCCTTTTAGATATTTGTAGGGCAGAGGTGGCATTTAATTAGGGAAGAAAGAGACCAGAGTTTTTCACTCTGAACCTAGCAAGCCGTGGTGCTGCCCTGCAGAAATCTCTCACGTCTCCCATGTACCAGGCAACAGCAAATGAGCCCATGTTCTTCCTGCTCAGATGACCAGCTGGGTAACAGTTAATCCTGACATTTTAAATAGAACTGACAATTCAACAATAGTTGCTACAGCTGTGAGGGAGTTCATTACGCCAAGGGACTGCATCTACAATGCACAATGGAAGTGAATCTGGGGAGGATTTGAATAAAAAGGAGCTGAGCTGTTTGGAGGGGAAATGTGGAAGATTAAATGGATTCAGGAGCATGAAGGCTGCCTTTGTATAAATATGAACGTATGAAAAGAGGTTGTGGATGGAACTGAATTTCACCAGGGAGGTGGGCTCCCCATGCACAGCCTCTGTGGGCTGAGCTTCCCTATCAGACCTGGATTTTGCCAAAGCACAGCTCAGCATGAGGGAGCTGCAGGCAGAGCTGTGGTACAGAGAAGCTCAGGAGGCCAAATAAGCCAGCCAAATAAATAAAGAGAGTACTGGACACCTAGAAAGAGCACATGTTATAATTCTTTTTCCTTCATTTGATGGATCCTAGAAGTCAAAGTCTCTGTTCAGGATGATCTGCCAAGGTAGATTTCAACCGTGCTGTATCGACGTCCTCAGAAACCCCTCACCTAGATGTTGGTTGATTACTAATATTAAGAAAGGTGGGCAGACAGCAGTGGGCTGCAGGCTAAAAAACATAATTCAAAATGACATAAAAATGTGTGATAGGCTTTTGGGTGAGCTGTGCAGTACCCTGGTGTTGCGTGACCCAGCCTAAGGAGAGATGCATGAAACAAACCTGCCCGTAGAGTCCTTAGAAGGCAAGGAGCACATGAAACCACATCAAGGCCTCTGTGAGCTCCTTCTCAAATGGTACCAGGCAGCTTGCTTAAAGAGCAGTGGCAATGATGAGAGAGACAGAGGCAGAGGATGTAATCGGCTAGAAATAATTTTACTGCCAGAATGCTCTTTTGAACTGCTTGCTATAGTTTTCCAGCAAGTTATTTACAATTTCAGCCTGTGTTTAGCAAAGTTTCATTTGAAGCAAACAAA
>VYZP01032001.1:1384-16773 GCA_013400635.1 Hypocryptadius cinnamomeus | reverse complement strand
CATGTGGCTAACCTCCAATACTGACAGCCAAGAAAAAAAAGAGATGCTCTTCTTAACAGTTCAAATAATGGAAAGAAAAGACTCATTATGTTCTGAGTCTGGCAGAGCTAAAGTATAAATCCGATCTCTCTTCAAAACCACAGTAAGTTACTCTAGGTCATGTCACAAAAGCAACACAGACTTCTTACCTACCACAGTTCAGCCCCAAACCAGCAACTTGTGTGGCTCTGTACTTCCCCTAAACTAACAGCAGGGCCAGGGCTGAAAAGCTTCTAGTCAAAAGCCCCAGGGAGTGACACCCGCACAGAACACCCTGTGATTTATCCTGAAGGTAAGCATAGGCAGAAACTCTCCTTGTCCAGGGACTAATGCAAGTTTAAGATTTAAATAGTAAGAGATATGACATGCCTGCAAAGTATAGAATTGAGATGGATAAAAGCCAAATCATATCTATGATACAGACAACTGGTAAGCCACTTAGTGAAAAAAAAAATTAAAATTTTAATCACATCTCAAAATTACTGCTTCATTAAATAAGTGAATAAAGTGAATTACTGCTTTTTCTCTATAGAATTGCTTAAGTACATATAAATCATTTCTATTTTTTTACCATAATTTTGTTATATTTATTTTTAAATTACGCAGCAATACACATATTCCATAGAATAGAAATCTGTTTTCACCTTTGAGACTATTGTAATATTGACTGTTAACTTTTGTTCTAGTTTGGAGAATATGCCTCTAGTTACACACACTTCTTTGCAACATGACAAATACATTCCACAAGATTCCACCAACCGAATGTCAGCAGTCTAGATTAGCAACAAGGCTACTATTACAACAGCCCCATCAAAAAGTAAACTTAACAAATAGTTAGAGCTGTCAAGAAACACCCATGTATATTAGGCGAAACAGGTACACAGGGCAATCTCCCCGGATTCCTTCCAATTCTGCATCCTATGCCTTTGGGAAGTTGTTGGAACATATGTCAAACTAATTCCTGAAAAATTCTTAGACCATCCCAGTGAATCATCTCTCTTTTCAGAGCTACATTTGTGTATCTTTCTCTATAATGTAAAGCATATTAAGTGAAGATGAAATTAATACACAAAACTGACAGAAAATACAAAAAAGATAGGTAATGGTTGTGTAGTTGCAAGACACACCTGAAAGGGCTCAAGTCTTTGACAAATAACCAACTTTTCTTCTCCAAGAAGAAACATTCACACACCATCTGGCCCCAAGAGCCCCACCACATCTTCTTGTTCAGAAATGGGTCTCTGTGTGTTCATACATGTGCTACCATGTATCATGAAGTATGTAACATACACAAAACAAAAATGGAAACAAGTGCTCCCATTAAGTGGATTGCACATCCTCAGAGTTTAATTGGCAGCTGATTTCTGTTCATAAGATGACACATAACCTTATATACTGACTCAGCCATCACTTCCAAGAACGTGAATCATTAGAGTGCATGACTAGCAAAATGAGAAACTGGACTTGAGGAACAGGTTTAGAGTTTGTCTATAAAATTAATTCAGTGAATTCTGCTGCAACAATCAAAGCCTTTGCTGCTATGACACATTCATTTTCTGTTCACCAGCAATGTGGTGGACTACTCCAAATAGCATATGAAGAAAACACAACTGGTGGGAAAAGTTTCTGGAAACCCAAGTGCATCATTTTCATCAAGGAGAGAGAAATAAGCAAAATGGACTGGCACAGCGATCACTGATCTCCAAAAATGCAATCACAAACAGTCCAACAGTTTTATTGCATAGGGGCAAAGGAAAGATTTGGAAGCATGGGGCAAAGTTACTTAGGCATCTAAAGCTGACCTAGTTCTTGGGATGAACCATCAGAAGGCCTGAGTTTTTCCTACAACAAGCAGATGCAGATTTAAAAATAAATGTGCCAAGTTCAAATCATCCCAAATGAAATTTTGTCCTTCAAAGGAAAGAGCAATTACAAAAGAAAATCAATTGCCACAAAACACAAACACATAAGTAGATCTGTGAGGAATAAAACAAGTCAAAGAATGTTCCCAAAAGGAAAAGTAACAATTAATTCTCTGTCTCAAGCCTACAATTGTTGGGAGGGATTGAAGAGCACGTGGCAAACACTGCATTTCTAACACTTCCTTTGTTCATTAATAACCTTGCTGGCAAGGAACCACTAAGGATGCTACTTCCTACCGAAAATTCCACTGTTCACAACAGTAACACAAAGAAACCCTGATAAAATCACATTTCACAGTATAATCATTAACAGTAACGCCTACCATCTACTTCATGAAATGCCTAAAACTTTTAGGCATTTTATATAACAAATAAATTCAACAGTTTCTGTAACAGAATGCCTATTCCAGCATTTACCTGAAACACTCTCATTTCGTTAAGGACATCTAATTAATACTGCTAATCCACAAATTTTTGAGTTGGAAGCCTCCAATTAGATGTTTGATTGTTTTAAAACAAAACAAAAAAAAAACTTATTTGCATTGGTTTAATTTCAGTGGCTTTCACTTAAATGTCTTGTTGCAACTTCCAAAGGCTTCAAAAGTGCCACACAAAAAAATAGTTTTTCAAAATTAGAGCAATTTAGCTGAGCAATTTTTTTGAAAACTCTTACAAAGAATTTTCCAGGTGCATGCTATGGAATAACTATGAAAGCACTAGAAGTTTGACAGCCCTGAACAAATTTGAGTCACAATAAATTAAAAATGAACAGCAATGTGCAAATAGGTATTCTGCATTATTTTAAGTGTTAAAAGGTCAAATACATAAGTGAAGACTTTTCACAAATAATCATACTAATTATACAGTCAGTTATGCATGTATGTCATTCATCCAAAGAAGTTTCACATGTGTACAAAACCAGTTTCATGGAAGTGCTAAGCAATACTTGGCAGCTATGGCTGTATTAGCAATGGCTTAAAAAAACCGGGCCTGTACAGTGAAAGAGTTAACTTTAAGAATATTCCATGTAATACATGTTCCAGGGGCTTTCTACTTTGAACTAGTTCTCAGATATAATCTTAAAGATTCAAGCCTTACTAGTGGCTGGAGTGTATTAGGCACATTCCTGCAGCTTTCACATTATTTTGAGCAAAAGGAATCCCATCCAGGTCACTCCCTAGGATCACTCCGCAATGCAAATCAAAGTAGAGGTGAACAGATTTACTTCAAAACTGCATGGCTGATCCAAATAAAAAAAGTAGGATAACACACTCATTGCTGAATGTTACTTACAAGGAAAAAAAAAAAAAAAAAAGTGTTTACAGCAAAGAGAAATCTAACTTCTGAGAGCCCAGAGCTGAATTTAAGAAGAATTACTGTGATATAAAATAAACCTGTGATGTAAGATGGAACAAAAATATTTTAAACTTGATACAAGATCTTTACAGTCAACTCTATGAAATACAAGTGTATCACACCCATGAGGGCATGAATCACTTGACTGGAACCGTATGCACATGAAACTGAAAGCAGACGTATGTTTTCATGACAAACTAGAGCCAGACATCTATTTACCAAAGTTTTAGATATTTTAGTCAGTAATATTGAATAAATGCCTCAGTACTGGCACACAGCAATGAAACAAATTAATACAGATTCTCTCAAACTCTTGTCAGATAGCAAGAGGAAATAAAATTATAGAGGAAATATTTGGTAAGTTTGAGCAATCCGAGTACACTGGTTAACTGTTAAAAAAATACATATTACTCATAACACTGAGGCATTACTGGTAAAGTGCAATAATTGTTGTGATAGCAATCACTGTTGCCTCAAGAATGTCCAAACTTTCCCTGCATTAAGTCTTTTGTCACCCAATCTCATCTAACCATCAGATTCCTTTTGTGCTCCTCATCATGAAACAGTTAAGCACCGAAAACATGAAGATTAGAATCACATTCTTGAAGAGGAATACTTTGTACATTTTCTGAATGGAAGTATTAGTTTCTGCATATGGTTTCTTGAGATACTAAATCAGAACTGCATCTCCATCCAGCAACAGTGAGATGATTTGCACCAGAGAGAACAGTCACTTACAGAATCTGATCCTTGGTATTTCTACTAGATTTCTCCATCCTCCCCACCCCCTTAAAATAAAAAGTTCTAGCGAATTTCCAGCATCTAAAGATTTATTATAGAGAAATTATCAGTCTCAATTTTGTAATAAGTTGTTAATTATTATAATAATTGTTTTTACTTTCTTTCTTAATTGAGAAAGCTAAATATTATTCCTTCATTATTCTAGGTTACAGTTAGTTACCAAAAAGCAAAGATAAAAGCATTCCAAATAATTTATAGATGACAGCCCTTAATTTATCTCCTGTATTCCATGGTTTATTCAAATGCAGAGGATTTTACTGCCATAGTCCAGGCAATAATCACACCATAACTTCCAATATATGAAACGTTTTCCTTAAAGCAGAGAGTCTAATGGTCATGAATTGCCACATTCCTTCCTCAGGGACATTATTTTGGTAACTATGAGTTGAGAACTACCTGATCACAATCCAATTGAAGTGGTCTGAGCAGAGACATGGTCCTATTCACTGACTACATCACACAAGTAGATGTAATCATAACTTGGTTCCAAGGTCCATGAGCTACAGGGAAGAAAGAAGGCATCACTAAGATCTTCAACATGAGTGCACAAGCAGAGCTACACTTCCGGAAGGATGTGGCAGAAATTAACATGTTTGCAGAAATTAGATTAAACCTTCCATCCTGCAGCGTGTCTCTTAGAGCAGCAGACCACACTGACATAGATAATGGTTTAAGGACTGAAGTTGAATTTTGACATTACCACAAAAGAAGATTTCATGATTTCATTTGCTCTCTCTCACAACACACTAATTGTGGATGGGTGGCATCTAGATTCTCACTAATATTTATGCATTTATTCAAAAATGAATTAACAAGGAAGAACAGTGATAGGGGATATGTTGAGAGAGCATATCGGTTAAAGCAACACAGAAAAATTCTTTTAAATTGTGAAAGCCAGAGCATACCACATCTATAGGCCAAACTCTGCCTCAACCCAGTTTTCACCATGTCCACAACTGATGAATATCCCTGCATACTGCCTAAGCTTTATTAAGTTTGTCTGATCTTTAATTACTTTGTGGGATAGCTATTTTTGAATATTCAAAATTCAACTGAAGTTTCTTTTCCTTTCATGGAAAAATATAACTAATATTCAGCATCAGAATGGATATGATAGCAAGCAATAAGGAACACTTTGTACATCTGGATTTCTTGATGATACCTCGCAGAACTACAGAAAAGTTTATTCCCAGGATAAGGTATCTATACCAGTTAAACATTTACAGAGCACATTAAAGTATGCTGTTACAAATGACAAATTCCTTTTCATTAGAATGCACTTAATATTTTATCATACATACAAGATAAGCCATCTTTTCCTGATTGAGGAATCTTTAATTCTAGGTCAACCCAGACTTCAGGTATCTCACTGTAAATATATGAAGTAATTTATAGGACAATAATATGAATTTCACTCAAAGCTTTTAAAATTATCACCAAATTCTAGGGAAGTCAGTGTAAATTTGGATGTCCTGGGGGCAGAACAGAAGGATAGGGGCTGTTGAAAGTCCCAGACATACTATCTTAGTTTTTCAGCCCTGGAATATCTGAATTACCTTACCCTGTAGCCACACACCGCAAAGCTGACAACAGAAATGCTGGAATATAGACTGGAAATGTTATGAACTCACCTTTTCCTCTTTCCACCCCCACTTCCCCAACAAACTTAGACTAGAAAAAAGCAACAAATATCCACATTAAAAATCCATATTATCCTTAAATTTAAGTTCAGTAGAATAAAAAGAATGTATTTGAATGCCAAATTTTGCTTTGTCTTTACATGAACTCTACATAAGCTTTAAAATTGAGCATGTGCCTTGATAGGTGTGGCCAGTGAACAAACCCAGATCATAATGCTTGTTTGTACCTTACTGATCCCTAAGAAAGCTGTGAGGTTTAATTGTGTCATTTGGATTTTCTGCACATTACTTGTCAGGGACAGATCAGTATTTGTTTCCTCACTTTTCATTTAAAAAAAAAGAAAAAGCATGTATTCACAGCCATACATAGGACCTTCACTTCATAGTGAACACTCAGTTTGAAGTGAGAATGAGACCACTTCCACACTAGTTAGTTCACTGACTTACAACTTCAGTAACTGATGTATGGCCTACATGCAGAATTTAATAGGTGTGGCCAGTTGACGACACGACAAATAAAAACAACACACTGAAAATAAACACATATCACAGGTACTGATGGTTCTGGCAGAAATGTGATTCTAGCAGTTCAGTTCTGCATGCTTGTTCTCCATTTAATCTTTTTTATTATTATTTTTTACTGTTTAGAAGTTGTGAGTCATTCTCTAGGACAAAAAAAACAACCAAAACCCATCCAACAATAAGGTAAGTATAAGCCAACTTGCTATGCCCCCCTGCCAAAACATTTTTTATTTAGCTACAGATACTTTCTGGTTTCTATAACAAGTTTTCAGCTTTGATTGCACATAGCTATTGATTTTCTTAGTTACAAAAACAAGACTGCATTTTTAATCCACAGTTGCACAACTGTATTACCAGGCTCTGCTCCAGTTAACCAGTTATGAATAAAGTTACAGTTCTTGAACAAGATTATTTGTCTGTTTTTCAGAGACTTTTTAAAGTCCTGTCAGAATTCTGGAAAATTGTAGCTGTAAATAAATAAACAAAGAAAAGTCTCATCTTCACAGACCAGAACTTGACAGGCAAACATACTTCCCTGTTTTGAGGCTAACCTAAAATATACTTTGCCAAACTACCCTACATAAAGGTGATCAGAGTTATCACCCATTTTGTTCAAAAGCAAATAAGACATAACTTAAGTAATTTATCTTTAAGATGAATATACTTTTAAACAACCTTTTGAACAGCTGATATGAAACAAGTTATATTCTCAGAGACTGATTTTAGCTGCAGCATCACAGAGTAATCTAAGAAAAAATCAGCAAAGTGACTTCCAACCGGAACAAGGCTCTCACTATTGGATCAAACCTTCATAATTTACCTCAAGACCTGGAAGGACAGCTTTACATGAAAGAATTTCTAAACATAAACACAAAGCTAAGAAAAACAAAAGTGATTTTTAAGGAGCAACATCTGCCTCTGAATCACTGCAGTTTTTCAAGTACTGAAAATCAGGGTGGAGAGCAGCACATTTTTCCTTTTTACTTTTTTGTTCATTTTTTTCATGCGAATTTTGGAATAAAACAGTAAAATGATGACGTGAAAGAGGTACAGTGATACACTACAGAGGGGAGGGGCAAAAAAAGAGGGGTTAAAACCCACTAGTCAAATCAGTAAATGTAACATTCAAATATAACGCGCAACAATTACAGAGAAACTTTAAAGCAACTTACCTCGAGGGAGAGAGATCAAAGAGCTGTTTTCAGTCGGAGCTTGCTCTGGCCCTCCAGGCCCCGGAGGAAGAGGTTCTCCCGCTTGGGACATCTGCCAGCTCTCTCGCCGAGTAACAGAGAGCCTGCACCCCTCTCCAACAAAACTAACACGCGACCCTGAAGGAACAAGCAAATGAAAGGACTCGTTAATGTATTTTATGCAGAAAATTCACGGCTCGGGGCGAGGGACCGAAGAGGGACAGTAGGGAAGCGGCGGCAACTTTCCGGCGCGGCGGCGGGCGCGCCCCCCGCCCCCTGCAGCGCCTCCAGCCATGGAAATTCCCCCAGAGGACCGTAACCCGTCAGACAGAAGTAGGCAAGAAGCGGGGAAAAATGCCCCAGGGGAATGTGAAAGGGAGGCTTTCCAGCCCGGGCAGGGTGTGCAGCTGCAGCGCTGGCAGCTGGGCTCCCAGGCTGGCCGCGCTGTCACGGATCGCCCGCCACCAGTTGCGCCTCGGAGCGCGGAGCGGCACGTGGGGCCCCGCAGGCCCCCGGCCTTGGCACCCTCCGCCGGGCCCTGCTGAGAGTACGAGCTTTCTACCCCTGCCCCTGACTGGTAACATGCATGTATATCCATGTATACATGGATATACATGAAGTCCATTAAAAGGACTTCAAAGCGGGCACACAGAAATACTCGAAGAACACGAAGAACAGAACAAGCAGTTTTCAAAAGTAGAACCGTAAAGTGCAAACTACTTCCTCTGCTGCCATCTGCCAAGTAGTGTTACCTGGACTTTCTCCATATAGGAAATAACACTTCTTTCCCATGGCACAGTGTGATGTGATCATCAGTCTTATGCTCTGTTCTTGCCCATGACAGAGGGTACTGCAATTACTGCTCACATGTGTGCTGGTGTCCATAAGCTACATGCTTTGCCTTGCTTATGGGAACGCAGTATGTCACCTTTCTCAACTGAAGTGTGTCCAGGTTTAACATATATTTTCCTTAAAATTTACAAGAAGATTATTTTATTATGGTTTAGAAAATATGCTAGCTTTACTTGTATGTCTCATGACAGTGAGATATTTGGATATATTTTTTGAGAAACAAAAGTAGGACTATAAAATAAACAAGTTATAGACTATCAGCATCCTAATATGAGAGACTATAGCTGATAGATATTTATTTCGATATCACACATGTTAAGCAATATGCTCAGTTTTTAAAAGTTAACTTCTTAAAGTTTAGCCTTTCCCTGACAACCTTGCAAAACAACCAAGATGAAGTGTAAATACCTGACTAGGAGCCAGTTCTATGTGAACTCCACACCCTTCAGAGCTAACTCTTATTTCAGAAGTCATCAGTAATTTTGCACCACTCTACAGCTTTATTTTTTGTCATTTTTGTTGCAAAAGAGAAGTGTGATGAAAGGTGCACATGCTTTCCTCTGGAAAATGCTATAATTTTTTAGTATTTCAGTAACCTAAGGTGTTTTTTGGTGCAGCATAGTCTTTCTTTAAACATTTCTATGGAAAACGTGGGGGAAAAAACATGTTTTATGTAGGAAAGCTGTGTGAAAAAAATCTGTTTGGGGCAAACAAAGCTATTATTTAACTGTGTAATAATAATATTGGTCTCTATATCTACACTTTTAATCTATGAAAACATTGCATAACTTTCCATAGTCCCCTCCTTGCTGTCCTGGGGGCAGAGTGATCAAAACATAAGGTAGAATGACTTACCTCAAACTCCCAAGTGAGTCAGTAGCAGAAGAAAGGTTATGACTCACTCTCAACATACAAGCTTGTGTTTTTCCCTCTGAAACTGGAAACATAGCAGAGATCTGTGGGAGGAGCAATAATTTAGCCAACCACACCCTGCTTCCAAAATATTTCATTGGATAGTAAATACCTATGGGGAGCTGATACCACCCTGGGTTGGTATTTCGGTGGGTTTTTTTAACCTTATCTGTGAAACCCACATGGTAAACTCCCATGACGTTCAGTTTATCTTCTTTAAAAAGATGATGGGACAGCTTACCCTGGCAAGGTTCAGTTGTAGAGTTTAAAGCAGCTAAGTGAATTTACAGGATCTTCAGCAGGCAGTACAACAGATGCAGTCGGAGGCAGTCCTAAACAAAATCAGATTAAGAAAAGGCAAGAGAAATCAATATACAAAAAGCACAATTCACTGAAATTCTACATTAAAAATATTATGCAATAGGCAATACATTGCATACCAAAGGCTGTGATTGTAAAAAGATGGGTCCAGATGTGGTTCCTGTTAATGAGATACCACAGATAGTCAAAGCTCATTGGCATACGCACTTCCTGACAGTACTGCATACTTCTAACAAATACTCAGCAAATCTCAAGTATTTGTTGCATTACTTTCCTGTAAAATACATATCATTGTAGAATATTATTGACAAGTCTCAGGAAGTGGGCAGTTCAGATACTAAAACCAGCAGCCTTTCAGGTAGCCTACAAACTTGAGGTATACTGTATCTCACTATAGCAACCAAGTTACTGGCTGTTGCACGTATGTATGCCAATATAGTCTTCCATTGGTAAACCATAAAATTCAGGTCTTGTAGGCAATTGATGGCAAATCTTGGGATTGATGTGAAGAGAAATTCAAAAGCCTTGTAAATAGAAAATAAATACAGTTTGTAGGCAAGCTAAAATTTCATGAAAGGAAAAACAATAACAACAGAAAAAACCAAAACAAACAAACAACCACAAAAATACCCTGACCAAAACAAACAAAGAAAAAAACCAGAAAACGCAAAAAACCCTCACAAAACCATACCTGGCAAAAAAACCCACACACCACCATCACCATGAAAAAGCCTTCCAAGTTTCTTTCTGTATTAAAAAGATTCTTTAAAACACACTTCTATTAAAAGTGGACAACATGTACAATATAATCCCATGTCTTCAGGACAAAATTGTTTACTACCAGTTCCTAGACTGAGCTACTACACAAGCCATACAGAAGATATTACCTGCAGTCAAAACAGACTCATCACTGAACAGAATAAAGATTTTTGGAAAGATGCAAGTTGTTTATTTGAAGTAAGCCCACAATATTCCAAAATTAACAGCTGCAGAGGTTGTTTACTCACATTATTAAGAATTCAAGCCATATTTCAAGCTTGAATTTTCCAAGGCAAACTCTTAGTGTTTGTGGGGTTTTGGATTTTAAATAGTTTGTGTTGAAGGAAGTTGTGGATAGCGGAGATGCCCATCTCAGAAATGCTGTAGGAGAATTGTGCATAACTCTTCAAATAAAAAATGTGGTCAATAGTGATTACTTAAGGATCAATGAAGGTCTAGGTACTCAAATTTTCCCTCCCTCCTAACACCACCCTTTCCTTCCCCAAGGCTATGCTTTAACTGATGCTGATTTCCTTCAGTTAGGAGTAACAGAGAAAACTGAAGACATTTTACTTCCCTCTTAACCCTTAAATAGTTCTGAGTAATGAACAATAATATTATTGAATCTTTTTGTGATTGATTGCTTGTACCTCAGTACCTGTGAGTTCAAGTTATTTTGCTATGCCTGAGAACATGATTTTCAACTTTGTAATATCTAATTTTAACATATGTGTATTATTCTAAACTTCACCAGTTTTTTCAGTATTAGGATCATGGCATGATCTCTGTCCTAAATATTTTATAGTGCAGCAGTTCTGAAATGGAAAGAGAGTTGTAATTAAAAGGGCTAAATAGAAAACTTGGAATTAAAACCAAATTGTATTGTAAAATAGCATAATTACAAGTGAAGCTTATAATTTTTTAAAATAATTTTTAAAATATAGATTAAAAGCAGAAATACCCACAATATATGCATAAAAGGACAGTAAAAGAGAATTTGAAGATCACTATTATGCTTGGTTTGGAGTACTTTTGGTTCCTGGAGTTCACGACCTAGCTTTTATATTACCCTTCTGGAAAGCATCCTGTAAGAAGCCATGTAAATTGTCAGGTGCCAGGGCAAAGCTGGTTGCAGCTGTGTTGTGGATGAGGATTTGTACTTCATAAAGCATGAAATGCTGTGGGATTGATGGTGCCTTAGACACCAGCTGGTCCTAACAGGGAAACCACCCCCTTTTAGGCCAAGGAAATCCACCTCCAAAGAGCACTAACAGAAACAAATAAACAGTTGAATGTCTAAAATTAAACTAGAGGCATGCAGATTTAACTCCTTCTGTAACCAGAACTGAAATAAAGATATGCATTATCTTTTAGAGGAGCATCTTGTTCCAGTAATGCTGTACCTGGGAGCAAGAGGTTTTTCTACGATAAATAATCCTTATCCAGGTTTGATGTTTTTCTGCCCTGGGATGAACTCTACAGTGGGGAGAAAGGGAATATGAGGCTTAAGGATTTCTGCCAGCTCAAGGTATTTTTCTCGATTTTGTTTTTCTGTTTAGACTAAGTATAAGAAATATACTAGTATAATAGTTTCTGTAAAATATTGTCTAACACAGGTGGTAAAGATTTCATTAAAATTTATAAATTATTAAGTAAAGCAAAGAAGATTCACTGAGATTAATTTTTTTCTGATGTAACTCTAATGAAGTTCAAGGAGCTGCATGAAGATGAATTCAGCTCAACAAGCATTGTCCTGCTTAGGTCAAAGCGCATCACATGGCCTGGCTGACGGTAGTTTCAGCTATTCCTTAGCAAGCTCACGCAAGTAGCTCACTGAAGCAGGTCATAGATCTCATGAAAAATAACAGATCATATATTGAGGCATGGAAAATGGCATTTCACCACAACAAAATGTCAACTAGTAATTCATTACATTCCTACAAATAAGTCAATAAGTGTTCAGTATACAATTGCAGCTGTACTGGATTGCAACAGTTAATTAATTTGCATATACTCCTTCAATTATTCAGCTTTTCCCTTTACAGTTAATATTGCTCCTTCATTAATAAAAAACTTATTTAGGACATCAGAAGAAACAAAATTGTGCAAAATATAACTTTTCAAACTCTGATTTTTAAGGCATTGAATATTATTTGGAATTTGTAGTGACGTTAAAGATCATCTCAGCAAAGGCAAGTGATGGACAGCAGCATCTTTTGAGTTAACTGGGTAGAATTTTAAGAGAATATTGATTAAAAAGTGTGGCTAGCTTAACACAGAATATTGTAATATGACTTTTATAGAGACTTAGTGAATTTATAATCACCTAATGAATTTGCCTGCAATATTTAGACTTCATAATCCTGGAGGCTGTATTTATAGCATACAACAAACAAACAAAAAAATAATTGAACTAAATATTTCTGATGCTTTTCAGGTTAACAAGGCTCCTTATGCTTTTGTACCCTGAGAAGTATCTGGATCTGGCATTATTCTACATTAGTATTTCATGCACATTCCTTACAATTGTGAGTATTCATGAAATTTACATTACCTTTTCTCAGCAGTATCAAACTAATCACCAATATCAAGTGATGTTTTAAAAAATACCTTGTCTAGAATTCTACAAAACCAAAAATATTTTCATGTGAAAAGAGTATCTAATCAATCTGTTCCCAAAGATTTTAAATCTGAAAATACTAAACCAAGTATGTTTTACAAATAGAATAAATAATGCAGTGGAACAGAAGACTGTATGTTATATTGCTGTGTGAGGTCATGGTAACACATCCTGAGATCTATAAAAATTTAGCTAATTCTGTACCTCTTTAATATGAGCTCATAATACAGAATACAAATGCTCCTTTTGAGTTGCAAGAGACTACACTGTGAGTGAGTATTAAAATTACTGTGCATTCTATTTTATATTTTCATAATATAGAATGTTCTTACTTACATATTGTGTATTATTCCTCATACATATTCAGAGCATATNATTGTGTATTATTCCTCATACATATTCAGAGCATATATTGTAACAGTTCCTTTGGAATCACTAACATGTAAGCTGCGAATGTGTATTAACAGCCAAATGCATTTGCATATTATGAGCACATAATACTGAATGCACAGCCAAATTGTTGATAAAAAGTCATTGCTATACATAGAAACAGAATTTGTTTTCTCATGCTTCTCACTCTCAACTGTGCTGTCTTGCAGTTATTTCTCACCCATATGTTAACAACTGAAAAAAAGAAAAAAAATGCCAGTACAAAAACAATTGGGAATTATAGTTTTCTTGAAGTAAAATATTTTGGGAGGGTTTTTGCTCTGTATCATGGTCATTATTTTCTTCAGTTGCCTGAATATGTATGCTCCCGGTGTTTCATTTTGGTATTCATATGGATGACTGGACCAAACCCTTGGGGTCAAGTGTTCATTCAGATAATATATGTAAAATGCAGATCATAGGAATAAACAAACATAAATATTATCCTCAGTCAGTTCCACTAGTTTTTTTAACTGTCATGATTTTGTTTATTTGTATATTTGCTTAAAATAATGGAGGGGGGCTGTTGCTAGCCAGGAACATGCAATTCTCTACATTGAACAGAATGAAATTTATTTTACATTGAACAGAATGAATAATATTACACAATAACATAATTACAAAACTTCATTTGTATCAAAAAGTTACTGTCTGTCTACATTGACAGATGAGCATTCTGGCAACCCATGCAAGTAAGGATGGAAAAAGACAGCATTTTACTTTTCTAAAACAGGGAATGGAGGAAAATAGTCTTCTTCCTCCGTTTCTTACTTAGAAAATTGAAAGTTATACAAATCTTAGGTCCAGGTCTGATCTAATTCTGTGACTGTGCTGCTAGGATTGGTATTTTCCCCAGGATGAAAAAGAAAAGCTAAGGACCAATTGCCTTTAGCCCAGTTCCCTTCCTCATTCTGTAGAGTTGCTGAAATAACTGGACACAAGAGGAAACTACCTATACCATTTCAAGGACTGCATAGTTGTCATACTGACCATTAGTTTTAGAATAATTTCAGATGTGTTATTTTAATAAGCCATAATGAAAGCTACTTTATAGTTCTGATATCACAGCAGATATTAACTCCAAAAAGTATTCAGTTATACTTTCTGCCAGTTAATGGCAATTCTAAACCACCTGCCATGCAAGAACCAAATATTTACACAAGGTCTCATAATACGTCAGCTAAAATATTGATATAACCAGAAAACACAAATGAGGCTTAAAGTGACTCCCATATGTAGTTTTGGATCCCATCTAGGAGATGCAGTCCTGCCTGGTGAATGGTGGCACAATGATACTGTTCACTACTATGTGTAATATCTGCCACATATCATTGAGAGAGAAAGAATGTATGTATGTATGTTTGTTTGTGGACATAAAATCACTGAAATTTTTCTGGTTTGCCTTTAAAAGAAGTTATTACATTTTAGTTTACTGTAGGAGCTCATTACAGTGTAAAATTCCTTTATTTCTCTTTTACTTTTTCTGTAGCTTGTTTCAGACATTTTAAAGTATTAATGAAAATGCTGTATAAGTCATAATGTTAGAGTGTAATTTTATTTCATATTGTTTTATATTTATAAGATATATAAACAGGCTTCTGTAAACTTATAAAATCAGTTATTTTTAGGTTGGAGCTGTGGGGGTTTCTTTCTTTCATTATTGTAAATAAAATAAGATTGCTTGTACTTGGTTGTTTTATAGTTCTAACACACTAGCTGCTCTCTCAGAGAATGTTTCTAGATATAAATGCCAGCAGATTAAACTACTTTGATAACCAGTGATCAACATAAGCAAGTGAAATATTTTTTCTGAAGTTTTCCAAAGTGGTCTTTATAATTTCTCAATAAATTATTTTCATTTTTGACTTAATTTAATTTTTTATAGTCAATGTAAAATTCTGATAACCATGAAGAACAGACAAGGAAAATTTAAGCAGTTGTGGCATGGCTGCTTTCACTTTCAAATCTCTGGTGTTCCAGTCCTGAATCTCTGACCACTTCCCTAATTTTTTTGCCCAATTTTGTT
>VYZP01031922.1:4097-14978 GCA_013400635.1 Hypocryptadius cinnamomeus | reverse complement strand
GGGCCGGCCAGACGCTGAGGGGCCGGCGCGCGCTCCCGCCTCGCTGGGCGCGGCGTGGCCGCCATGGGACGGGACGGGACGGGCGGGCCGTGCCGCCCGGGCGCCGTGCTGTTCGCTCGGTTTGCGCTACAGCGTTCATGTGTAAAACGCTGAGCGGCTTTATGCGAGTTTCTGAAGGGTGGGCAGGAGCCGGCCTGGTGCAGCTCCACCTCCCAAACTTAAAAAACGTGTTTCCCGAAGAATCGTAGCGTCATTAAGGTTGGAAAAAACCTGAGATCATCGAATCTAACCTGTGTCCCAACACCACCACGTCAACCAGACCATGGCACTAAGTGCCACATCCAGTCTCTCCTTAAACACCTGCAGGGATAGTGACTCCACCACCTCCTTGGGCAGACCATTCCAATGCCTAATCTCCCTTTCTGTGAAGAAATTCGTCCTAATGTCCAACTTAAGCCTCCCCTGGCGCAGCTTATGTGGACTGACTGTGTCCTTCTATCCTGCTGCCGATTCCCTGGGAGAAGAGGCCAACCCCCACTTGGCTACTCTGCTTTCTGGTAGTTGTAGAGAGTGAGAAGGTCACTCACCTCTGAGTTTCCTCTTCTCCTGGCTCAACACCAACTCTCAATGACTCCCCACAGGACTTGTGCTCCAGACTCTTTGCCAGCTTTGTTGCCCTTCTCTGGACTCTTGTCCTTCTTCTAGTGAGGGGCCCAGCACTGGACACAGCCCTCAAGATGCAGCCTCACCATTGCAGAGTACAGGGGGACAATCACTGCCCGGCCCTGCTGGCCACACCATTGCTGATACAGGCCAGGTGCCATTCTTGGCCACCTGGGCATAGCTGGCTCATGTTCAGCCACCAACACCCTCAGGTCCTTTTCCACCAGGCAGCTTCCCTGCTGCCCCCAGAGTGAATACTTGTTTCTTATATCTGTCTTTTCCTGTTCCCTGGGGCACCCGACTGGTTAACCTTGTGAAGCTATGCCTTGATGCCTCAGCTTTCCTTTGACTCTAATTAGATGTTTCTGAAAATTAACCACAGGCGCATCCATTTCTACTTTTTGGAAGTGGCATGTAATACTATATCCCTGTATAACATTACAAGTTGTAAAGCTGAAAAATCTCCTATCCACAGCTGGCAAAAAATTGAGCTTTTTCTAGTTTTTCACTCTATACGTATAGTCTAAGGCTGTTGTTCCACAGTGAACCTAATAGTGGACTTTAAGAAGAACTTCTGTACTGTGGTGGGAAAAAGTGGTGGGACACTGGAAGAGTATCTTACTCATCCAGGGATGCCTCATCCCTGGAAGAGTTCAAGGCCGGGTTGGATGGGGCTGCAAGAAACCTGGTCTAGTGGAAGGCTTGGCAGGAGAGGTTTCTTTATGATTTCTGGATTATCTTTAATGTTCCTTCCAGCCCAAACCATTTTATGATTCACCCTATTCCACCACAGTTTAGCCACTTGAAATTGTGCAGCTGCACCTCATAAAGTGACTTAGTCTCCATCTGAATCTGCCTCCTGTACTGCTGTGGAAGATTAGTGAAAGAAAGTCTTAGTGAAAGGTGTTTGGGCTACAGTGGGGATAACAGGAGCACTACAGCCTAGATAATGTTTAAACTGATGGGAAACCACATCCTAAATTCTCATCTATGGAGGGTCTCGCTAACTGTTTATAAATAGTGGGGGTTTTTTTCTGCCTGTTTATTGAAAGGTTTAGTATATCAATCAACTTAATTGAGGAAATAAAGGAAAAACAAGGAAGGATGAAAAAAATCTGAAAAAAATGTTTGGTGTTTTGACAAGTTACTAACAATATAACAAAAACCAATGTTCCACATACGGACTCTTTGTAGGAGGGTTTAACTGTTGGAAACAGATAAAGGAAATCTAGAATAGTGAGTTGTAAGATGCGAAAATACTTGGCAATTTTATTCCTAAAATTATTGAGATTTATACTACCAGGAAAACTAAGTAGCTGACAAATTTTAAGCAAGTTTTGTTCTGCAGTCCATGGCAGCAGATGACACTCTTCTCTCTGCTTTTCTTCTTATACATTCCCGTTTTACCTGTCTGAAATCTTGAGTGTGAGCTGCAGTTGGCCCCTTTTCTGCTGAACAGGCACGAGGAGAGAGGTCTGCAATGCTGCCTTTTTCTCTCAGTGCCTCCTACCGCAGCTGTTTCAGCTGCTGTTTCTGCAGGAGTGAGAGTGAGAAGCTGTAAACATTGGGGAAGAGCTGCTAGTGCTTCAGGGAGTGCTCAGCAACCCAACTTGGGCACAGACAAGCAAGCAATTTATGCTGTTGTTGTCTTTCCACCTGACCTATTCAAAAGGCCTCAAAACTGATGTTTGCCACATGGCACAGAAAATGTTGAGCCACCCTTCCTTAGTGACATCAGGGTTAAAGATAAGCAATCACAGCCATTAATCACTACTCAATTAGCCCTAAAGGAAGAATGCAACTCCTTACCATTCTGTTACTAAGTGTTAAATAATTCCATATTTCTACCAGTGCCTGTCAAGGGCTTTTACTGCATGTTAGTCGCAAAGACTAACAAAGACTGGAATTTCTTTTTGGGGAAAAAACACAAGCCCGGACTACATTACAATAAGTATAAATGAGTACAATTTTAGTTTGCATTTGATAATAAGAAACCTATAAATACTGAGGTGACTGAGGGCTGTCCAGGGCTGCGGGGTGCTCTGTAGTGTGAGCTTTGCAGGTGAAACATGGGTGAGCACCCAGTGTGGGGAGCCTCACACTGTGCAGGCTTAGGAATTTGGCAGAGGAAACTCCTCATCTCTTGGTTAGATTGGAGGGTACAGGTTTACTAGCAGAGCCTGAATGCACTGCTTTGCAAACCTTTTATCCCCGAAGAAGTGTGTCTCATATTTCTCAGCATCACCCAAGGCTGCTAGCACTGGGCAAGCTTGTGAGTCAAGTGAAGCACGGCTTTACTGTGGGTAGGCAACAATTACAAGTCTGAAAAAAGTTAACCAAGCCAAAGTAAAAATGTACACCACAAACATAGATTATTTTTCAAGGTAGGGTTCCTTCTTTTGCATTTCTTCCCCCTCCTTCAGGCTTCCACATCTTTAACCTATATCCCAGCTGTCTGGGTGAGGGTGCAAGCTGTAGAGCAAGAACTGATCCTCTATTGCCACTCTCCAGAGAGATCCTTTGTTCTGAACCATGAGTCTGCTTGCCATAAGGTGTTAGTTTATAGATGAATTGCTTCTGAATTTAGCTCACCACAAGGCTTCACATTCATGCACAGTGTCAGCAATGGCAGAAGGAAGTGCTGGTTATGAGATAATGGGGATGGTACTGGATTGACTCTTGTGTTGGCCCACACAAATGTATGTCAGCCTGGAAGCCTGGTGGTGTGACCTCCATTGCTTTTCAGGTCTAGGCAACTCTCTCAAAGTTCTCTTTTCTTGTCTTAAATTATTTCTTGTTCTTTCTCTTTATTTCTATCTTCTCCCCCCACTTCCTTTCTGTTCTTCTTTTAGGTCTGGCTTCCTGGATTTTCTCCAGTAATGTTGTAGCTTTGATGACTCATGACTCTTGGTTTAGTTTGGGGTTTATACCAGTGCATCCTTTGGGATGCTCAGTTCCCTTCCCTCTCACCTTCCCAACAGGAAGTCTATTGTATGTAGCTTTAGTTTCTTCCTTTTCAGAAGGGATAGTACTCATTGCAAACTCCTGAGCTGACTTTGCCATATTTCACATTATGCATTATGCATCATAAAATACTTGAGTTGGGAAACAATTTAGCTTATGAATGTGACCCTGTTTTTAGTGTTTTGCAGATACCAGAATTTTTTATTTAAATTTCTCAGGTCTCTCTCTTTGATTTTTTTTTAGTCACTTCAGTGTCACAGAAAGACAAGCATTTTAATTTTTTTTAAAATAATAAATGAGATCATAAAAACATTAGAACAGCTGTACAGGGTCAGATCAAAGGTCTACTATCCCCCACCACCCACTAGTATCCTGTTCCCAAATGTAGCCCAAAGTAAATGCCTAGGGAAGGGAGTAGGGATAGAAGAAGCACATCCTTCCCCAGGTATTTGCCCAGCCTCTGGGAATATAAAGCTCGGAAACCTCCTAGAGGGTTATTATTTTTGTGTGCATGGGAATATAACAATCCTCCATTAATTTCCTACCCATCAATTTGTCCAGTCTTTCCCAGAGCCTTTATAAAATTTTAGCATCCCCAATTACAATGGCAAGGAATACCAGAGCTTAATTAGTGTTACAAGAAAACACATCTTTAATTTGCTCTGTATGTGCTTTCTGTTTGCTCTTTGCACAGTTTTCGAAGAAGCAGTGGGTAATCCTTCCCTCCACAGTCATCCCCTCACTGAGCACCCACCCCCCAATCTCGTCTTCAGGCTGAAGTAACCTCATTTATTTAATCATTCCTCATAGGGGGATCAGTTCCTACCTTTGATTGTACTCTTGCTGATCTACTTTCAACTTCTTTTGCTTTCTTTTTGAGATGGGACTCCCAGACTATAGCATCTGTTCAGGAAGCAGGCATGACATGGGCTTACACAGAGGTACCATGATGTTCTCTGCTTTCTTTTTTTGTTACTTAGCACTTCCTAAACTCTGGTGTCCTTTTTTGGCTGGCTCTGTGCATGGAGCTGACATTTCCACAGAACTGTCTGTCATTACTGCAGGATCTCACATTGGAACAATAAAGGCCTGAGCCCATCGTTTTGCATTTGCTGTTGTGTTTGCTTTCCTTGGTAAGCGGTGCTTTGTATTGATCTGTGTTGAATTTCATGTCTTGCTGTTGTACTCACTCAGCCTTTTTAAGCTTTTTGCAGCTACTGCATCAGCAATAAATAAATGATTGCTAGTTTTTTTTACCCCTCTGCATACCACAGATTTCAGATAATTCAGTGAGTTAACCAATGCAGGTCATGCAGATTCCTTTGATAGTTTTCTTCCACCGTGAAATTAACCATTTGCTTCTACCTTCTGTTTCCTGTCTTTTACCTTTTATCTCACATCTGCTTAGTTTGCTTAAAATCATTTGCTAGCTTTGGGGAACCCAAGCACTAGATCAATTTATCACAATCTTCATGGTAAGTGTGATGTGAATTTACCAAGTGTTCTGACATTTGCCCTACAGATCATAATTATCTAGATACACACTGATTCTACTTTTTATAATAAGCTTTCTGCTTATTTCCCAGGAATAGATGTGAGACTTAGTGGGGTTTAGTTTTCTGGATTTCTGTAGAACCTGTTCAAAACATTATAATTCCGTTTGCTACTTTCACTTCTTTAGCACCAGAGCAATTTCAAGGAGGAGCTCACACACCACAATTAGAAGTTTGCGTTTCACTAGCTTCCTCTAAAGCATCATTTGGTCGTGTTGAAACTGCAGCATCTTCAAGAAGTTGGAAGCAGCTTTGCTCATGAAAGCCTCAAAAGTGGTGTGGTGGAGGGAATTTCCCCAGATTTTTCACACAGAACACAGGAGCAAAAAATGAATGCAATTACATGGCCTAATTTTCTCTGGACAGGTTTCCTCATGGGGGTCAGATTCATGAATTTGAAAAGGTATGTATTGTTAGTTTTGATGACAAAGCAGTGTTACTCTGATGTGTAATGTAAGTTCCCTATTGCCCTTTTACAAGCCTTGAATGGTGATTTTGTGCCTTCAAGACAGTGTTCTCTGTCTTCACACCACTTATGAGGATCTAATGTGCATACCACTGTGAGCCTTCTGTTACTTTTGTTTTTTAACAACATCTTCATTTTTAGGTATCTCCCCTTTCTGAAGTTGAGCACAGCTGTGGCAGATATTTGCTGCAAAAGTACAATGGTTGCTTATACTGACATACTTGGTTTAGTGCCATAATCTAATCAGTTTATATGGCTAAAATTACCAGTAAAGCATAACTAAGCTTTATGCAAGAAATCCCTCAAACCCGCTTCACTTGGTTATCTAAAAAAAGGTGACAAAGTTGGTGTATTAAGGCAGGCAAACGAGTTAATATTAATAATTTCAAATTAAATCAGCTAGTTCTTTCTCTGTTTACAAAGGTAATTCTCTGTGCTGTCTCTAGGAGTGCATAATTGTAACTATTTTATTGTGTAAGAGGAGCATTCATTATCTCTAACTACTGCAGGAGCATGCCCAAAAATACTTAAGGGAAATTTCAGTCTGAGTCTTTGTTAGTGGTTGGGAACGGCATTTTCTCTCAGTGTTTACATCTCTTCTATATTGTTCCACATAAACAGCATATTACTGGAAGATAATATGTTTTATTTAATTGCTGTATAATTGCTACTTATCTTACTGGCTCTTCTCATCCTTAAGTGATGAGATGAACAGATTTGGGTGAGGTGAAAGCATTGAAATGACGAGATGGGAGAAGAGCAAACTGCTATTTAATGTTCTTTTCACAGCTGTATGACCCAGCCGTTTACTGCTATCACTTGCAATCACTTCATTAATTAACAAGGCGTAGGGAAAATAAGGCTTTTCTGTCATATTTATACAGCCTTGGCAAATTAAATGTCAAATCCATTTTAAATAGGAAATATATCTTCGTGTTCCATAACAAGAGGCTGCTTCTGACTATTAGAGAATACAAGGCTGCTGATCTATTTGATTATTTTTACCAGAACTATTCTTAATATTGCCATCTTTCAGAACCTTTCTTACAAATTGTGTCTTATTTCTTACAATATCCTAAAATATCACTCTACAGAATCAGGAAAAACAACACATATTTACTTTATTATTTTTAAAATGAAATACTATGTGAACTATTATAACAAAATAGAAGTTGTAAAACTACATTCCAGTATCTGGAATTGAATCTGGATATGATAAGTACAGAATTCTGGGTAAGAAAGAGGCACTCTATTTGAAGTGGATATTTCTCAGACACTTCTTCAACTGCTTGGAATGTTTCATTTGATAAAGTAAGAAAATCAAATAGGCATACATATTATGTTACTAATTGCATTAATATTAAAACAGATACATTTTAAAAAAACTAAATGTAGGAAAATGTAACTACTTTAGCTACAGTGCCAATATATTAATTTTAGTAGATGTAATTATGCATCAGGTCTTCACTTACGATGGTGCATAAGTCTTTACTTCTATGAAATTTGCACAGATGCAGGTAGTTTTCAAATCTTTTATTGTAGAATTTTGTTTCCATGTTGTCTTGTTCATAAAAGTTAGCAGGTTTTGTGAGTGTGTCTTGCTCTCAGCAGCTCAGTTTTTTTCATTCACGGAGAGATCAAACAGCACTTTCTATAGTGTTTTAACTTCACAGTTAAGTAGAACTTAGCAGCTCCTGTGGAAAGGGATCACCTTATTCTTCCCTCCTCTCTGTCACTACTTCAGGATGCTATAAGTGACTACCTGGTGTAATAGAAAACATTTTAAAATTTTTCTTCTGCTTTAGTTTTCTAGCAAATCAGCCACCTGACCTGACTTAGACTGTGACCATCTAACCACTAGATTTAACAGAAAGGAAGCGGTGGTAACAAAAACTCTGGGCTGGGTAATTTTTGAGCAGGGTGATGTCCTCTGACAGCTAATACTCAGCCTGCTATAAATATGATGTGAAACCTCGTGCTTGATCCCTCCAAAATGTAGTGTACTCCCTATTTAGTTATGCCTAAATGCAAGGATTCAACCATTAAAATAAACAATGTTAGATGTTTAATAAGTCTGTTGTTCTACCATGCACTGATATTTACTCTCATACTATTAAGAAGAAATTATCTCTATCTAAATACAATTAAATTAAAGAAACAATTTATATTCAGAGCAGTAAAACTTCTGACTGGTCATGCTAATGAGCAACACAATTGTGATGCTCTGCCCTAGGATATATAAGATTAATGTGTTCAGTGTTTTAAAGGTGGAAGTCTGTATTTGTAAAGAACAGAAAGAGGCAGGCAGCACAGTTAATCCTATAACCATGATAATATTCATTAAAACCCAAATAAGCCATTTCAACTGTGTAAGTAATTTGTTAACTTTAAGAGAAAGTAAACTAATATTGGTAACTTCTTAGGGGGGAACTCATAACATTACAAATTTTTACCAGGTACACAAGCACACATTCCCTGTCCTGATGTTCTGGACTTGTCCTGATATTCTTGACTGGAGCAGGTAACAGGCCTCCTGATAGCAGAGAGACTGCATCCTTCTTTCATGGAAGTGTTCATACCAGGTGGCCTCTGAAGGCCCTCCTATGATCTAACCTGCTTTGCCTGGTTGTGCTCTCTTGGATATTCACCAAAACTCAAAGGAGCTCAACCAGACTCTCAGGGCAACAGAGGGAAAGACCTGAGCATTCCAGAACTTGCTGGCTCCCTCTGTGTGCTCAACAGCAGAGAGAGGGTAAGACAAGGCCATCCTGGTTTTTGGTTCTCAGTTTTACATGTGCTGTGTAGGGAGAGGATGGGACAAGGCTGCCACCCCTTGTGAGCACTGGGAACATTGGTCTGCCGGAGGTAATGAGCACACACCTTTTCTAAACACAGGGCCTTTGCAGATCACAGAAATTGTGGTCTGAAGTTTGAGTTGATATGAATCCTCTGGTGCTCCTTAATCTCCAGTTGCTGCCAGACTCTCCGGGTGTACTCCCATCAGCATCCTTTGCAATCCCTAAGCTAGACCCTCTTGGGAGCTAGGAATGGATGATCAGGAGGTTCTCCATTCCTTCTCGAAAAAGCAGTGCTGGGGGAATTTTCACAGGCACCAGTGATCAGATCTGAGTGCATCCCTCCTGGGAACAGTAGCTGACTCAGCCTCCTCCGGAGGAGCTCCTAGGTGGAAGCCTGTGGTGGTGTTGTGCAAGATACAAAAAGGTCTGGCCACTACCTGTTCTCGGCTGAGGCAAGCAGCCCACTGCCCACGGCAGCCTGGTGTTACGTAGGGGAACTTAGGATGCCAGATGGGGCTGAAGAAGCTGCTGAGTGGTCCTGGTAGCTGCATGCACTGTGAAAACCATTAATATTTGCTGTAATGCAGCTGACTACTCCCACAGGAGCTGTCACAGTTGCCAGAATTACCATATGACCCTGGCTGGTGCCAGTTGCCCTGTTAATTGCTATCTTTCATTTCTCTTGAAGATTCTGCAGTTTATTGGCATGTTTAAGCAGTTTCTATGGTCTGCAGTGGGAGTTTGTGACACAGCCTGATTGTAGGGTTTGTCTATTACATGCGAGTAAGGGATAAACTAAGATAGCTTTAGCATAATTAATATGTATTCTACTAGGAGTGTCACAGACTACCAGACTGGCTGTAGGCAGAAGCAGACTAAGAGGTTATCCATGTGCTCTCCTTTTGGGAATCACGTGGGTCCAGCTCCATGTGTCCCTCTCCTGCTGTCGCCCTACTTTGAGTTACCACAGACCTCGCTAGGATCTGCAGTAACTTGATCTTACTTTGTACCTGCATTTCTGCAAGAAAGGCAGGACTTGCCTTGCAGGCACTGGGAGGGAACATCAGGTAGAGAGCGAGGCAGTGGCTCTTGCCCGTGTTTCTCCACACACTGCATGGGACGGGGCTGTGGGCCTGTGCAAAGCCAGGGATTGCTGAAGGTTGCAGCAGAAGAGCTGGTGGAGGAGAAACGTGCACGATACTGCATGACGAAACAAGAGGCTGAAACCTTGTTTGAACTAGTAAGCAGTCGGTTTTGCAATGCTGATCAGATGTACACCTGACCTGCAGCCAGTCTGGAGATGCTTGATACAGGAGTGGATGAATTTTCCCCACTCAGTGATTTTGAATGGGATGACCATTAAGATCATTCTTCTGTAAACACAAGAGGGCACTCCTGCCTCGCTCCTCAATGGTTTGTAGCGCAGGGAAGTTTTTAGTGTAACAACAGATTTGCAGCTAATCGATTGAACATGCTTTGATAACACAACGCTATGCATATATAAGCATTTATAGTTCGTACACTTACAGGCCATATTTAAGAAATGTGGTCTTAGTTTGATGCTTTCTCTGAATGTATGTATGGAGAAGAGATTGAATTTAATCCTGATCTCAATACAGTAAAAACAAAACTTGTATGTCCTTTTAACCAGAGTCACACTGAAACTGGGGGATTATAGACTACTTGTTGGGGTTTTAGGTACATTATCTCATGGAAACAGAGTTTACTTGTTTTGTCTACAGTAAAAAAAATCTCCAAGAGCAACTACAGAGATTTAAAGTTGTAATGAGATTTAAAGTTGTTACACTTGCCAGCACCTGTGTCTTGAAGTAGAATGCCGGTGATCCATTCATATAAGCTTTTGTTGTCCACCAATTTTTGTCTGCCTAACGTGCTATGTTATCAATTCTTTGCACACTCTAGTCACTTCCACAGGAAAAAATGTATTTTAAGCTTACTCAAGGGCCTCTTGGCTGTAGGGGTCAGAGTCTCACTTGATCACTCAGAAAGATTTTAACGACTTTTAATATTGTTCAGCACAGTAAAAGAAAAGCTAGGCTTGTAAAGGAGAATTTTCTGTCCATTTTGAAATAAAATGAAATCCACAAATAATTACCCTTTAAATGTAAATATATATATTTACAAACCCCGAACTCCACTGTGCTAATTATCTCAGTTTACAGTCCCTTCCTTTGGAGAAAGTTATTTGGTATTGTCTAAAGCTTTTCTGTGGGGAGGCAAATTTTAACTGCACATTTAACCTCTTCACATTCTTTCTGCAAGGTGTATTTCCATGCTGTTTTGTGTAAATGGGATGCACTTTTCATTGTCCCTTGATGGTCCCCTCCCTGTGAAGTCTATTTTAGCCCCTGTTTCTCATATAAGACAAAAAATGTTAGGCAGTGGAATAAGGAGTGGGGTGGGAGGAGAGAGACCT
>VYZP01031882.1:4127-20563 GCA_013400635.1 Hypocryptadius cinnamomeus | reverse complement strand
GAGGTTCTCCATCCCTCTAATCAACTTGGTGGCTCTTCTCTGGACTCACTCCAACAGGCTGATGTCTGTCCTGTGCTGGGGCCCCAGAGCTGGATGCAGTGTTCCAGGTGGGGTCTCACGAGAGCAGATTGGACGGGCAGCATCTCCTCCCTGGCCCTGCTGCCCACACTGCTTTGGATGCAGCCCAGGACACCATTGGCTTTCTGGGCTGCAAGCACACACTGCCAGCTCATGTCCTTCTTTTCATGCACCAGCAGCCCCAAGTCCTCCTTAGCAAGGTAACAGAGCTTCATATGCAGGTGAGGGAGAGCAGACAAGAGCCTTAAAATTTCACATTGGAGTCTGACACTTGGGTACCAGCACAAGAACCAAACACAGCTGCCCTGCCCCAAGCTGGCCCTTAGCAAATGCCCAAGGGAGCAAGACAAGAGGGTGCACTTCAGGTCTTTCCATTAACAGTCTAGTTTCCTACAGAAACCCGCTCTTATCAGCAATGCAGTCCTCATGGGTTAAGAAATGGAAAAGTGGAACCGCAGGCACACGTCTCATTTTTACTATAATGATGACAGTAATTTCCGACAGCCAGGGGAAATCTTAAATCAGTACAAGCAAATGCATCAAAACTCACCTTCCAGTTTCTAAACTAATTGCAATGCACAACTGCCATTAACATCCTAAGCACAATCAATCATAAGCAGGCAGACTGCAATTAAATACATGGATACTAATCAGAATCAGCTGCAGCAAATCTTACATCAGCCTCAGCTATGCAGAAAAATAAAGTACAAAACTTTAGGGATTCCTTATCCTTCAAGGGTTCCTTATCCTTTCCTAGGTTACTGTTTCCTCTCTAACATTTTAAGAAATAGAGAAACCCAGGAGTTCCTGTTTCTCCTCCTGTCACTGGAGGTGACCTTATTTGACAATCACATCAATGATTCTTTGATGCATCTCTGTCCCTACACTGTCCCAATAACAAAGCAAAAACATCAGTAACTACAGAAGCTAGGGAACACCATTATGCCATGTTTTATACACTTACAGTACTGTAATTTATAAGCCACCACTGACTTTTAAAGCTCAGTCTTTGACTGTGTTGCTCACCTGGGGCTACCACAGGCCCCTTGCATGAGAACTCATTGTTCAGAACATTCTGTGTGCACTTACAGGCTACGTTAGGGCCCATGACAGTACAAGACCTCTCTTTGCACTGTGATGAAGGGTTTCTTTCCTCCAAGATCCACTCCTTCTCATTTACACCACAATAAGGCAGTAGTAATGGAAGTGAAGTGAGTTACACAACATGGAGAGACTGTGCCTAACCTTACAGCTCCCAGTATATATCTAAACCACGTCACGCAATTCTGAGACCAAGACACAGAGAAGATGACAACTACTCATTGTTCTATCCTACTTGATTCACATCCCTACCATATTCAACTTCCATGAATTCTCTTTCTGTTAACTCAACATGAGTTCAGACCAAAAGCAATTAATTTCTTTTGTGATTCCTTTGTAAGTTCATTATTATAGCATCTACATGCATAAAACATTTTAATAATTTTTTTTCACAGCACACATACCGCAAGAAAAACTTATTTTAAAAAGGCCTAGAGAACAAAAATTAAAAAAAAAAACCAAAACCAAAAACCACCACACACTTACTAATTTCGGATACTCAGTCTGAAAGTGCTGAAAACTGCTTTTCAGAAGACTTGTTTCATGATGCTCTTCCATGTTCAAAGCCCAGCTACTATTAACTCCAGCTGCAGCTGCAAGTACTCAGTGCTTCTGCAAATCAAACAGTGAGGTCGCAAGTCAGCAACCCAGAAAATGAGAGCCACCTGTGAAAGGCTCTGTTCCTCTGCCGTGACTGGCACAGCAATTGCTATAGTGCTTCTTCACAGCTGTTCAGCTGTGCCTAAGGCTAGGAAAGATAGCTGTTTGTTTTGTGAAGGATCTTTTTTTATTATTTTATTTTTAAAGAAAATAGTAAACTATTTGCAAACTCAGGTTGAATTCAATTAATAAAGAGTTTGACAAGAGGGAAAGCTCTACAGATGTCTTCCCTGACACTGAGGGAGCTCCTGTGATGATTCTTTCTCTCTACAACGAGAAAAAAACAGTATGATATTAGTTGGATGTAATGCCTGTAGAGGGTTTTAGACCTTTTTTCAATTCACCCATTATTTTCTTCTGGGTGATGTTCTTCATTTCATGACTGCCTTCAAGATACACCCACACTTTGATTTTCATTTTCATGCATCATTTTTGCCAAGCCTCAAGCCTTTGAGCAAGTAGCTATCCTCACAACCAGGCCATAGGAATAACTCAAATTGTTCCCTAAGGAAAACAGTTTAGTATTTATTCTTTCAGAGTTATGGTTGTAAAAGGCACATGACTTGCACTTCCATTATATATAACCTTTCTGCTACTCACTGTATTTATGTCTCAGCTATAAATCTCTCACTGCTGTCATTAAGTGCTGGCCAGTACCTCTGGCCACACACAATAAGGAGACACAGTAGTAAAACTGAGCTTACTTCTGGCAGCATGCTGAAAGCAAAATTTTCAGAGGAATTCTTTTCCACTTGAGTAACTATTTGAAGCTTATAAAACTCCATGATGTTATGTTATCTTTCTCCCTTCTATTTCCAATCTCTTTATTAATTCCCTTTTTATTCATAGTTAGATATAACAAAAATTGTAAATACCGGTTGCATAAACCACTCAGACTAATGAACAGCAAAGCATCATTTAATGCTAGGAGGCTTCTGTCCTCTACATTAGTTGCTTTCATAAAGGACATATTTATTATTTTTTGCGTTATTTTTACTGAAATACTTTTACTGAAACATGGATTTTTTCATTTGTAAATAAAATATTTCCAGTTTGCTTTATTCAGCTCTTTTAATGATTTTTCTTACTTTTGTAATAGTTTTCTGACTACATCTGCCTTGTTAAATTGTTTTCAATGATTTTATTGCCTTATCTTGTTCATTTTGTCTCAATCCATGTTGTTAGGTACGTGCTGAACCAGTCACCTGTGCATTTGAATCTGTCACCTGTTCTTTGCTGCCAGACACCAGCCTTGCATGTGTGTCTTCTTGTGCCCTTCACGCCTTACCTCTCTCTGGTTTTACATGCCAGTTGCATCCGAGGTTAGCAAGAATATTAAACTCCCAGGAATCTGGCTATCTGCACAGCAATATTTGGTTAGCTACCACTGGCTTGATGCTTGCAGTCACATTTTTAGCTGCTGCTGCCTTCAAATCTTCATTTGCTATAAACAGGATAGTCCATACATGGTGTGACATGAGCTGTACTGGAAGGCTGCCCTTGCCTTCTGCTGATGTTTTTCTCTAGTCTAGTAATTCTTTCTACACACTTTGTTATTCTGATATGCTCCCACTTACCTATCCCTCTCCATCTGGAGATGGGGGAATGCGGGTAGGGAGGAAAAAACAATAAAACCCAAAGCCCAGGTTTTTGGCAGTCCCGACAATTCTTTCTGCCTTATCATGATGGAAGCTGTGCTGCGAGGAGGATTAGATGTGTTCAAGCTCATGACAAGAAAACTGAGGCCCATTAACTGTAATAACACTTGACACCTTCTGTTGTTCATTATGCTATCAGGTTACAATCAAGAACTTCCTCAGCCAAACATTATAGTGTCATCTGTGTTTGTATCTAACCCTCCTGAGGCCTCATACAACAGAACTGTCATTGGCACTATTGCTGCATGAGGAAGAAAGCAAAATGTCCTTCAAAGCTACTTTATATCAGCCAAAAGGCACCCTGAAGGTCAAAAAGTTGGTTTTTTTGTAAATTGGTGTTTGAAAATGTTCTGAAAGGAAATATCTAACGATGAGACTCTTGCTTGTGTGACTGTTAGATTTTTTTAAAATTTAAATTAAGAATAATTTAATATGCAGTGAAAAATCAGTGAGTCGGTAGCTATGAATTCACCTACGTTTCTGTAATAGTTATTACACTGCTTATTCCCTCTGATGATCATATAGTCTTATTTTAAAATTTCTGCTTTCCCCCAAGCTATCAGTTTGGTTTGATCTTTTCTTCCAAAGACACTGCTGTTGCAATATTTCACAGGGATGATCTCCAAATTATATTTTCAAGCAAATCACTTTAAACCTTTGCCTAATGTGTCCAGTTTTTTTTATAAAAGACACCTAAATTACAGCATGAGGTCAAAAATGTTTCTATATACAGCAGACATACATCATCATTAAAGTCATAGGCCTGGGTATTCCTCTAGTACTGACATTGGACTATTACCCTACTCTCTCCAGATTCTGTCAGATATTTATCTCATAACTCTGAAGTCCAGATCTTTATTTGTGGAATTACTTTTTCTTCTTTGTTTCACAGCTCCACCCCCAGGAGCCAGAAGCTCATGCACGCTGAATTCATTTGCCATGTAATACACACTTCGTGTTTGCTTCTGCTAGTAAGGGAGTCACTGCTTAATCCAGGCACTGCACAAGCAGAGTTACAGAGATGTCATACAAGGTCTGGCTTGCTGAACAATAGGATTACCAGCAAGCAAATTGTTTTCCTATTGCATTTGCACAGATTAGCCACATTGGATAGAGCAAATAGCATGGCAAAGCAAAAACAAGTTGTCCAAAATAGTTGAGTGGCTTGCATGACAGTAATTGCTTCAAAGATGAGTTATTTTTGTCAAGGTAAAAAGAAATGCTTATAAAACTATTTTAATGACTGCAACTTGACCTCAAAATTTGCATCTGCACTAATGCAAATACAATTATTTATTGACTTATAAACCCTCATTTGCATGACATGTATATTCATATATTTTCAATAAGATGCTGAAATGATAAGGAGGAAAACAACAGGCAGCATAGCAGTGTTTTGCATTCCAAGAATGTAAACATCACATTATCCTAGAAGATAAACATTTACAAATAAACCCTTGCTTTCCTTTGGGGAAAAAGAAAAAAACAATCAACAAAAAAATCTCAAACCAAAATCACAACATAAAAACTCCCACGTCTGCCTTGGTAAACTTGGTTCATCTGTCCCTCCCACCAGCAGCTTGTTTAGAACAGTGCCATCCTGCTCAGGTCAATAACCTTTATTAGGCAGTGCCCATGATAACTTGGCATGACAAGGGTAGCTTGCCTTTGGTTCATTTCCAGCTGGAAGGTGACGATTTCCCACGAGTTTCAAAACCCAGCAAGATCTTACTAAGCTTTCAATTTCATTAGCAGAAAAATTTTAGAAAGCCAAAGTTAGGTTGACTGAATCTGTGTAGTAAAACATTTTTCCATGCATGAAGAAGCACTGAAACCATGTCATCTTGAGGTGGGGTGGGGCTCAGGGTGCATTATCTTCTCAATCCTCTTGCACTGTGGGTTCTGGTGGAAGGAGAGCTGAGCAAACGGCTCTGTGTACTTTCCAGGCTATCCCATCTGTGCTAATGTAGTGCCAGTGCTTGAGCCCAAGGCAAACACCCTCGCTGCCTAACACACAGCCTGGGAGCACGTTACTGTAATGTGGGTCCTTTCCAAGAGGGGTGAGTTGCTTCTTAAATGAAAAGCTGTGTGACTCTGTCCCTTGTTTTTCCCCAGCATCTAGAGTTAGTTCTGCACTTCTCAGCATTTATCATGGCCTCTGAAAACAGTCAATCAAAAACCAGAAGGCTCAAATGGAGAATTCATTTCAATAAATTGAAAAAAGCAATATTAAAAAAAACCCAATCAAACAACACCCCCAAAAAAAAAAACCATCTGCAAGTACATAACTAAAATACAAAAAAAAAAAGTTTTTAAATATCGGTAAGTGGTGTTGAATTGCAAGCATGCAATATTTGAATGTGAAAATACTCTTCATATTAATTTCATAATATTAATTTTTTGGCTTGATATATTCAAATTCATCCAGCTGAGCTGCATTGTCTGTCTCCTGGGCAGGGGAAGGGCAAGATTAGCCTGAAAGTTACAGGGGGTGCTACACCTCAGGTAGAACCTACATCAAGCATTCAAAATTTGAGTAATTTTATATGGCAGAGAAAGCGATGATAGATGCAATTTTCTGACTGCACATTTAAATTATTTTATTTTCACAACTGGCATTGGAAGTGTTAGTACAACATATTGATTTTAGAGTTACATTCTGGAAAGGAATAACAGCTTGACACCGATGCCCTCAATCATTGGAAATCATCAAGATAATTGAGAGAGACAACTTCTGAGTCTGCTTCAAATTTATTACTCTCACAGCAACAAACGTAGGCTGATCTTTGCTTCACAGCCCAGTTTTGGCCAACTGAGTGGCTTTCTGAGTTGCAGCAAACTGTGTCCAGCCTCCTCTGCCTGCAGGGAATTTTTTCTGTCATTTGTGTCACTAGCACATTTGTCCCTACTCTTTCCCACTGCCTCCCCAATGCTCCTGGTGCTCCGTAGCATCTCTGCATCCTGCTGCCACCTTCCCTCTGGGCAGATCTCTGCTCACTTCCCCCAGCAGGAGCAGCCTCCCATTTTCACCTAGGTCTCACCCAAACAAATCCTTCTAATTAAAGGAAGGATATAAAAAAATAAACAAAAAAGCCTAAAATAACCCTCCCACCACTCTAAACGAAAGATGCCATCAGCCATACCTCTCAATCAATTTATGCCATCCCTGTCTTGCAAACTACTTTTTATTCTGTCCATGCAAATGAGACAGTTATTTTTCTTTACCTTCCACCTCATCCGCCCAACCAAGAAATTAAACATTAATTTACTCCTTCATCTCTTCTTCTCCAACTCTTAAATTGGAGAAGAACCTCTTAAACCTCTTAAACATCCAACTCTTTCCTTTTGCTCGTCCTTCCTTGCCCTGCAGTTTGTTCTACACAGTATTAATCTAAACTCAGTCTTCTTTTTAAACAAACTCTTGATTATACTTGGCAGCTCAACTATTTCTTTCTGTATGTAACATTTTTTGGTCACAATTCTTGTAGGACTTGAGATTGACAAGTAAATAATAAAATTTCAGTAATATTTTAAAAAAAGCCTTCCAGAAAATTATTGGTTTTATGTGTATGAGGAAAATTTTTTCCCCTGTAAAACTGGAATTTTTTCAATTTATTTCTTCAAATCCAGAAGGGTAAAAAAGAGTAAGGTAGAGTTTCTGCTTCCACCCTTCTCTCATCAAGTATGTTATTATATTTTTGTACTATTATGTCTAGCTCCTGTTTATCACTCCCTAAATAATTCAATACACAGTTAATGCATCAAGGCTTGTGTTCCCCTGTCAGCAACAGAGACTTTTTATCCCCAGTTGTCATTTTCCCTACTAAACTCCTTGTATGTCCACACATTATGTTACCAGAAAAAAATATCTATGCACAAAAATGCCTCTTTCAAGCACATCCTTTGAATCTATCCCAACAGGACACTTACAAATCCTTATGCACCTGTCAATCTGTTTAGCTTGTTTCCTTACGCTAATTGCTTGTGCTTTTCTACCAGATTGGCTGCCTGCCACTGCTATCATACATCTTGAACCAAGAGAACAGGATTTATGGAATCTCTGGTTACTGAAAGTACATCACATGAAAACATACTTTTTCAGAAGGCCTCTTGGTATGATAACAACAAAAAAAAAAAAAGAGAAAAAACAAACAAACAAGAACAAAAAAGCATTTTGGACACCAAATTCTAAACTGTGTTCTAATTACAAGCATATTTGAGCCTCGCTCTTTATGTCAAGCTGTGTTTCATCAAGCTCCAATTCTGATATGGTTGTGCACAACAAATACATTTCTAAAGGAAACCAATATCCTTTAAAGTTGTATTGAAAGAAAAGGACAATCAAAACAGAAAATATATTTCCACATTTTTATTAAAATGTGAGTTGTTGCAAATGTCAAACTGGACAAACAACTACAAAGAAACTAAGAGGTTAAAAACAGTTATAGAAGAGATTATGCTCCAATACAAATTATATATAGAAGTTTGCATATGACTTACAAAGTTTGGAATTGGGTGCACCTGTTTTCTTAATAGTCTTAAAAATGATAACATGCACTGTATGGAATTAAGGTGCGCTCCACATTTGCCATTTTTTGTGCCATTTCAAGTAATTAAAAGTATGGTTTTTAAATAATAGTCCCATTTAATTAGACAACTAAAAATTAATGTCCAAAGTAGAAGTGAAGCAAGTCCCTCATACCATCTTCAATATCTTTCTGAACATTACCAACAATTATTTTGTGGGAGTGGGAGGCATTCCACCCTCACATATCTCCCCTGTGCTGCTCTCCCTTCAAAAAGCAATGCAAAGGATGTGTATGTGTACATTTGTATTTCTGAGTCCACAAAGCAAAGATGAAACTAGCCCAGAATTATTTTCCATTTGCTTTGCTTCTCCACCTTAATCAAGAGTGAACTTCATCTTAAATTTGAGAAAAACAGGCCTTGCATCTTAAAGTCAATTGTTATGATTTTGATAAAGGAGACCCATGCATAGATTTCTCAGATCCATGTAGTACTGTTTATGCTGGCAAGACATCTTGGAAGCATACCCTATTTTTTGTAGAACTTGTAAGAACAGTGTTATTTTGGAAAAATTATCTTACCATATTTCTCAAACATTTCTTAAACACTATGCAATTAGCCTGTAATATAAGCAGACGTAATTAGACAGTAAGAGGGAAGACATTATCTTTTTTTTGCCACTATATCTAGAATACTCTATCTAGCTCTGATTCTCCAGCAAAAGTCCAGTTGCCAGGTTGGTCACCAGCCTGGAGCACACAATCCAGCACAAAGAGGATGAGGGAGCTGGGCATGTTGAGCTTGGCTGAGTGACAACATAACAGTACTAGAAAAGAGGTGAAAAAGTACTACAGAGATGATGGTCCTGGCGGACAACATAACAGTGGGAGGTAAAACAGCTGCAAACTGCAGCCTGGGAAGTACATCAGGACATCAGGAGTAATGTTTTCACTACAGCAGTACTGGGTCAGGCGGCCCACTAAAGATTCAGTCGGCACCCTGGAGGCGTCTGAGCCATGGCAGACCCTCTGTAGTACGGTCAGAAGCACTGCTTGGAGCAGGAAGTCAGCCTAGATGACTTTGTCATCTGATGGCACAAAGGTAGGAAGGCACTCAAGAGAGTATTTATATCCATAAGAGGTGTTTATAGGGCTTGACTAACAGTTACACCTGAAATATAAATGGTCCTTACCTTTGACCAACCCTAAATATATACTTCAAAATGTGAGCATTATTTAACTTTAATAACGCTGTTTAAAATTAAAATAGAATACATTTCTTTCCTTACTGAAACTGGGGTTAGACACTTCCTCACACTGTTACTCATTCAGAAAGAATTAAAAAATATTTATAGCTTTCAACAGAAGTACTTTCCCTGAAGACTGATTCAGAGATTTACATAAGTGGATCTACTCACACAAAGTCAGTTTTCATTTGTGTCTTCTACCTTCAACTGTTTTAATGTTCATTCTTCTTTTTAAAGGTAGGTGCATGTGCGTGAAGGAGACAGGAATTGTATTTCATTCCAGGTGCATTATGGCTTTGCCATCTATATGCTGTTCAGATTTTAAAACAAACTGAAACAACAAAACAACCCACTGGCATAAATCCAAACAGTGTACTGTTTGTTGTTTATAAAAAAGGCTAGAAAAAATTAAGAAGCATGTGCACTGCCCCTGGATAAGCAAGAAAAGGGTCCATCATTTTCCCATTTATTATGAATGTGCTACCCCCTCAAACAAAACAAAGCCTAAGTAGACAACAAAATCCTTCATCCAACAGTACTAAAGGTGGAAGAAAGTATATTTCAGAGCTATCACTAGCTAATACCTGTCATCTCCCTCACTTGTCCTGAAATTCCTGCTTTTTTCCAGCTCACAGAGCCTCTGTAAGAATTACTTCATGATTCAGGCTATCCAGGGGTTTTCACATTGCAGTGCATCTAAAAGAGTGTTAATAATACACATAAAATTACTTTTTTGAGGGGGAGAAAGAAATCTGTTCATCTAGGGAGATCCAGAAAGGTCACCATTTCAAAGGATCTGAAGCTGTAATTTCCATACTTGATAGACACTTTTTCATAATTTCTGTACTTTTTCTTTCTTTCCAGTACCATTGCACTTGAGATCCAGAAAACAAATTTTGAGGGAGATGACTGTTGTCTAAGAAGCACAGTAAAATTTAGCAAAAAAGTGATGCTAGGAGATGGAGCTGATGCTGTGTGTACCAGACGACTCACAACTGGCTGGGTAGTCACAAGCTGTTAAGTAATGATGATGTAATAGAGTCTTCCTGCCTTACTGAGCTTTATTATCATGCATACAGAAAATATATTGATTAAATTTTTGGGTTTTCATCATGGGTTTCTCAATTATTATTTGACCAGTAATGTGCTTGCTCTGCTTCACTGCTGAAATAACAGAAAGTTCTAAAACCGTGTGGTAGTGAAGCTGACAGACATAATGATGGAGTCTGATGCAGAGCAGTTTAGCTGGACTCTGCCAATGAACAAACAAGGAAAAAAAAATCAGTGCTATATTTGCAGATACTCACACAAGTGCATGTGAATATCTCCTTTTCCATATGTTTCTATAATTTATTTTTCAAACACTGTAATTTTAATTCATGGGCAAGCTTGATGTTCCTTGTCAGGCAGCAACCTTTCAATACTTTTGGTGGCACACACTAAGAAAAAGTTTTTATAAGTTTATATATAATATATTACTACTATATTATATATATAATTATTTTAAATACATTTTGTAATGATCTGGAACCTTATGTCCCCAAGATACACCTTTTTCAGAGACAAACAAGGATCACCTCTTCTGTGGGTGCATACACCTACATATTTTAGCAAAAACGAGAACAATTTTATATTGTATATATCGCTTCAGAAATGCAAAATGAGACATCCACTTGGATGATGCAGGAGCTGGAGTACAATCCACTTAATGCTACATTTTATCACAGTGTAATTTTTTCCCTCCAAATTAATCTGATGGGCAATTCCAGCACAGAACAGGAATGCAGTAAATTATCCCACCTCCATCTTATATAATGCAGCAAATCATTACCCACTGTAAGTGAGTTTTAATTTGTCACAGTGGAAGAAGACAATTACAGGTCAATCTGTCAATGGAATAATTTGAAGAACTAAACCTGCTTGACCTTTCTGGTACACTCTTCCATGACCAGAATGGCTCCCCTGCTGAGCAGCAGCAGATGGCCAAAGCTGAGTGGTTCTGCTTCCTTGTGAAAACTAATTTGGTTTTGGAGGTTATTAGATATGTAAAGAAAGAAGACACAAGCAAACCCTTACTTAAGAATCCCAGCCTAGTACCCAAGCACTTCTGCAAAAGGGTCAAGTAAAGTGTCTGGGCTTCACTGAGGTCACGTGTGGCTGCGCCAAGGTCACCTGCAGCTCCTTGAACTCCGGCTTTAGCCTGCAGCATCCGTGCCCAGGGAGCTACAGGAACGCTCCTCTTGGCACATGGCATGGCAGAAATGGCACGCCCCAGAGTTACAGTGCAGGAACAAAAATGGTGGAAGAGAACGTGGTGATCAAAAACGTAAAAGCAGGAAAATGTGAAAAGACAAAAAATCATGAAGATGAAAACATTACATGAAAAAGAAAAATTCATTTCATAACAATGACCAAAAAAATTTTAAAGCAAAATTTGAGGTCATGGAAGAAGAACAACAACAAAAAAATCTTTAAGCATGGCTAAATAATCTTCTCTTACACATAATCAAAATAGAATCAAAACAGCGGATCTGGAAGAAGACCCTACAGTAAAAATGTTACTAGCCAGTTCCTAGAAGCCAAGAAAAAACAATAAAAAATTACTTCTGTCCTCATATTTTAAAATACAGACTCTGTTTGTTTTAGTCTGCTCAAAGTTCTTTTATTCATAAAAAACTAATAACACTGCTGCAATAGAGGAAGGTTTGGCAGAGGAACACTTATGCTACCCCAAAAACTGTATCTGGTTTTCCCCTCTAATATTCTTAAGGCATGTGGTCTTCAATATGAGGAAATCACTTTACTAAGCTTGTACACACCTTAGATATCAATTTTCTGGAATGTGTATGTAGTATATTGTATACATAATTTAAGTGCATGATAGTATGTACTTTTAAGTACATACCTGTATGTTTTGGCTGCCCAAAAAGTACCCCATGCTAAGAAATGGATGTAACTTTTCTGAAGTCTACAGTTACTAATAATCTAAACTTTTTTCTCCTTTAGGCATGCTGCACTTGTTTCATGTTAGATGAAGTTATGTGGCCACTTGGGCAAATAGCATTTTGTTAATATGGTTGTTAAATATATTTTGATGTCAAGCAGAGCAGGCTCCCTAGAATGACTTGTTTAACAAGAATTTGTATTCAACAGTGCTCATAAATAAACAGAGCTTAAAAAAAATCCACTCATTAGTGGTGAGTGGGAAGCCACTAATTCCCTATTGTAGGTCCTAAGCCAACAATTCTGGCTAGTTTTGGACTTTCATTTTTAAAGCTATTAAGAATAATCCTTTTGAAGTAAATAAAGCATTTCAAATGAATGTATGAAAACCAAAAGAGTGAGTTCTTCATTCTGCAAAGTGCTTATGCACTACTCATAGTTTTACCAAGAAATTAAAATTGCCGATCACTTTTGATGCTATTCACTTGAAGACGTCCAAATAAGAAATTGATCAGTATTCCTAGTATTCTTTGGATACACACACACCTGATGTGAGCACAACATAAGATTAGTAAGGAAAGAGGCAAAGAAATTAAGGTCTTGTATTTGAACCGCTTAGCTCTGATGCACGATCTACAGACTAGCATTAAGTCCCTTGTTTACACTTAACCATTCATGTAAGAGGCTAATCTGACTATACACACTTTTGGCAAACTCTTCCCAGGCAGATGAATGGATTTTACAGAAGGAATTGTTCCCATTCATAATCTGCTGGCAGTACTTTCTGGGTCAAAGTCCAAAAAAGTTTTGCTTGCTGGAATGATGCATCATCTTAAATTAATGCCCAAAATTCTCACTACTGTTGCCTTTATAAGGCATTGCGATGCAAATTATGGCTCTGCAGAGTGCTCACAAACTCTAATCTCACTAATTCCTCTTGTGCATGCCTAAGACTTTACATAGTGTAGATCAAAAAAGCGCATCTGTATTAAATAACATTTATAAAGTAAAGGTCCAAGATAAAATAATCAAGCCTAATGTACATTGAATATGGTCTTAATAATAAAACACAGAAATAGGCTACAACATAAACTTAACGCAGTCTATAATTAGCAAATGTGGCATTTGGGGAAAAAATTACTGTCAAGCACGTGGGAAGTTTGTTTGCATATATATGTGCAAGTATACATATATGTATATGCTTACACATACACAAACAGATTAAGTACTAAGTCTGAAAATTATGCAAGAATTGTGTAGGCAGTTCATGTTACTTTAAGTAAAAACTTTTACCAGACAAGTAGGAATTGGAAGAGTCTGTTTCAGGTCTTTACTTACATAAAATTCAGAAATATTGCAGTTGTGCAGCATTAAGGCAATATACACAGTCTTTGTTCTCTAACTTAGTTTTCTTTGCACATATGAGACATCTGCTTGGAGGAAAATGGGAAAATGTCACTTTTAATAAATAGACAATGCCTGTGGCAAATTAAGATTGCATTTGACAACGTACAAAAGTACATAGTAGACAAGTTTGTTAATGCTGATTATCTTACAGATCCTCAATAGATTTTCAGCAGCCATTAAAATAGTCATCTTCAAATAACTTCTCAGGGGAAAAGTAAAATATGGTTTGTGGACAAATTCCTTCATACAAAGATTCTTTTTACATCATTTCCTAGCCAGGATGATCAGTCTTTTTACAAGAGGAAAATGCTTTGGATCATGTTTCCTATTGCCTTTGAAAATATCATTGTGTAATTTTCTGACAGTATCCTCTTAACTGTCAAACATTGCATGCCATTTTATGTTTCTTATTTCCTGAAAAAAGTGCACTAAATTTCATGGCTTAAATCCTGGGTCTTGAATTCAAATGCGCACATGGATTTTAACAGACTATTCAAATAGAAATTCTGCCATAATCTGGTAACATATATTAAAATTATCATTTACAGTTCAATCTGAAAAAAAAACAAGACAGCATAAAGATTGTTACTATTGTTCAGTAACTTACACCTTGAGAACAGAGCATATGGCAGAATGAATCTGTGGGGTCTCATTATGCTACAATGCCACTCCTCCATCGTCTACCAAAACTCTTGATCTAAGCTTTAATAACATTTTGACTTTATAAAGAACTTGTATTTCTTGACTGCATTAAAACAAAATAGCAGGATGAGAAAAATATCAAAAACCAGTTCTAGTTCCATATCATCTGTGTCTGGGCTCAGATCTCTGCAATCAGCCAGGAGCAGAAAACTACTGGAAAAGACAACTGCTGCCCATATTACACCTGACTTGCACTGAATTTGCTTCCAAAGCAACAGAGAACAACTGGGGAAAAGATTTCCATTTGGCACAGAGCTTGTCTGAAAGACTTCAATTTTAAAACCAGTCAGTGAGTATTCTCAGATCAAAATAGAAGCCTACATTCTCAAAAAAGATTTTCTGGACATACCTAAAATAGAAAAGAAAATGGACAAGTTTTCTACTGCTGACAGTTTAATTGTTGTAAGAACCCAGCACTGCAATCTGCTGATGTAATTGTTCTTCTAGCAGTTCAGTGAGCTTGTATTTCTGATGCCAAAAACTCAGATTCAACCTCTGAAGCACTTCTGAAGGAAGCCATGCAAGGAAACTGCTAAGGAGAAGACTACTACCCCCAAGGGCAGGAATAGGTATAAAGTGTTCCTGCAAAGACTTTAACTTGTGGGAGGGTGCAATGATGCAGACACTTTTGGATGCTGCTGGTACTGTCAGACATGACTTCTGTTTTCCTGAGGTTTTGGACTCAAGAATAGGTCCTTCCTGAAATTCAGTGGATTATTCACGTCCTTCCCATCCTTTTCCCATCATCAGTGCACCCCTGAGTGACTAAGAAATTAGAAGGTTACCTTACGTGATAAAAAACCTCCTATTCTGGCTTTCTAATACTTGTCTTTAAAATTACAGTGTTTTGGAGACCATACCTGTTTCCAAATGCAGCAGTCCGACTGCATACATACATAAGTAAGCCTAGTTCTGGTCAAAAAGAGAATTGCAACCACCTTTTAGCAATCCTTCTGTGTGTGCTAACATACACACCCAGAAATAAAAAAAAACCTACTCTAAATGAGCTCCTTAGAGGTCTGAAGCCCCCTCTGACACTATAATTTTATATTACTATTATTTAATTTTATTATAAACACTACAATATTGAACACTATATATGAAGTATATACCGTACTATTATTATATCTTCTGTAGTATCAATATATTAGTGAAAAGACAAAAGACTATTAGGTGCATTATAAAACAAGTTGCAAGCTTTTTAACAAAGAAAAGTTAATGAGAGCAATGTAGCAAATGCCTCTGCAAAGACCTCTCTGGCCATCATATTTACTCTCTGCCCATTATGGCTAAAGAAACACTTGGACCTTCTAAGCAGCTATTTGGCAAACTTCTATATCTGTAATTTAGATAATGCTTTCCATGACTTTCCGTGGTAAAAGCCCTCTGTGGAGATGTACAAGGTGGTGTTAGGGCATAGGTTGGACTTGATAATCTCAAAGCTCTGTTCCAATCTAGCTGATTCTGTGCTGCCATAGGACTCAAAAAGGTGACATAAAGCTAGCCCTCAAGGAAAAGAAGCATCCTTTTTTTCCTCTGTCAATATAAATATTGATACAGATAAGCCAATCTAAGAAAATCAGATTATAAAAAATGCTTTGCTGTTTCACACCAAAGAAGAACCCAATAGCACAGCGAATTACAGTGATGTCATGCATCAGTCTACATAAAACGTAAACCTTCAGCAGGAAGCCAACCGCTGTCTCTTGCNACCGCTGTCTCTTGCATCTTTCAATGAGGTAAGGGACAAGGCACAGATGACTTTTTTCTTCTTTCTCACTTGTTTCAGGAGATTTTCCTTTTGTTTTGTTTTAACCAGTGTTTCTTGCTGTCCATTCATCAATGACACACGAGGACACACGCCAAGTGTCCAAGACACTGTGAAATGCTGCTCAGGAGCAGCAACACAAAACAACCTCTTGGATAAGGTTTGTTTGGGACAGAGCATTCATGAGCTACACGGAAAGAGAAGGAAGGCCTCCTGTTGCCTCTGTTCTCCCAGGGATTAGGGGTTGAGAAGTAAGAAACTAAGTTCAGGGAAGGACACTCTGGCTTGTGGTGTTTCTGCATGACTTAACAGATGACAAATCACATTCGTGGAGCATCATATGATA
>VYZP01031876.1:0-26218 GCA_013400635.1 Hypocryptadius cinnamomeus | reverse complement strand
AAAGAGAAACAAAAATTAATTTCACTTTAAAAATGCTTTTGGGAAATGCAAACTTTGATTCAAAGTGACAAGTCTAATAATTCCCATTTTATTTTGAGTTTTCACCAGGTTATGAAAAAAAAATTTAAAAAAGAAAGTGAAATTATTTGAGCAGAAGGAAGATAGAGAAACTGCTAAAAAAAGGGTACAAAACATAAGTTGCAATCAAGCAAAAAAATGGAATTAGGTACATTTAGTCTTTAATAACAGTAATTTAGCTTAGAAAACTTTTGGCAGGATAGATTTTTAAGCAGCCACAAAGCAGGTTAAAGTTGTTGTTAACCACCTTTATATGGCCAGTATTTCCAGAGACAAGGGTCAGAGCAGACTTTAGTTTGCCCCTACAGTACCAAATAACCCTTTCATTTCAGTGATGTATTACACACTATCTACATAATACACATCAAAAGAATAGAGTCAGGGGATTAAGCATGTTCTGAAAACTGTGTTTCATCCTGCTCTAGGAATTTGTCATGACAAGGAGAAAAAACTCCCACAATGTTGCTTTCTATGTACTACACATGAGACTATCTTTCCTTGGAAAGTAAATTTGCTTAGTAGCAATCAAGTTAAAACAACATTGACTGAGTTATATTTAAGGCCATAACTGGCTAGGATAAGATTTTTGTCACATTAATCTGAGGGTACTCTAATTTGACATCCTTTTACAATTCAAGGGGAATGCTAAAGGTAAAAAATAAAGTAGATATCTTTCTCAATGTATAGCTATGTTTCCATAGAATGACATGATGTTTGGAATTTTATATGTCCAGCAGAAGCAAGAAATAAGAAGAAATAAGGAGTAGGAAATTCAAGACCCCAGCAAAGTTCTAGCTTCCTACCTCCTGTATGTTTATTACTTTCAAACCTGATTAAAATGATGTATTATCCAATCTCAATATTTTATTATTTTACCCTACTTACCTTTCACTCAAGTGACTGACCATAATTCCCTGCAGTCATTCTGATAATAAAAGAAGTCTCTTGATATGATTTCCTCCATAGATAATATAATATTCATCAGGCCTAGATAACATAAATTATTTATATTGTGAAAGTGAAAGGAAGAAGCCTTCAGTTCTGTTCAAAACTGAAATTTTCAGGTATTTTTAACAGCGTCTTATTATATCTTTAATATGCCAACTGACCCATTTTGACTTCCGATCAACTGGCAGAAAATGAGCTTTTGGTGAAATTAAGAAAGAGGAAACTAAATTATAACTATTATGTAATAATATTGTCTGGCCATAATGCACTTTCTTCATGTAGGTCTGATTTCATGAGGGCAATTTGATTAATATATGAATGGGGAAAAAAAGGGTTTCCATAGAGTTGAAACCGCAGAATTAAATCCTGCTTCCATGGAATTTAATGAGGCCAGAATTTAATCTCTGTCCTTACATTTTCAAAATTAACCTTGTAAAAATATTTAAAATATTTAGGCCTGTTGAAATGCTGGATCTAAGTTCACAAAAATCTCTTCACTACCTTGAAAAATGCAGCTATTTTAAATTCATGCTATGAATCCATTTTAGAGGAAAAAAAGCATTTACTAGTAGGAAAAGTTATGGACTTTATATTCTTACTTAGATTTAACAACACATAGCAAGGTGATAAAACTTATGGAAATAAAGGAGAAAAGAGTGGAGATGGTGTGCAGGAAGCGATAATGGAACTCTAACACTGGAAGGCTTCCTTGAAGTAAATTCAGGAAAAAAAACTAGAATGGACAATTTCATCAGATACTAAGGAAGAATAGGAATAATATTGGCAGTTCTCTCTTATGAGCTTTACTTCAAGTGGAAAATTTTCATTTCATGTAAGCCAGAAATGCATGTAGCATCTCATGTTCTTATCTTTCATTGAATGCTTGAAATATTTGAAACTCTGGAAAAGAGAAAAAGAGAAAAGGGGAGTTTTTTGATCAAGTACCCTGGACAATGCCAACAATTCTTAGAAAAAAAATAAAGCCAATGCCAAGAACTGAACAAATTTACAATCTGTGGGCTACTTTCTGTGAAATCCCACTGCAATTATTAAAGATAAATATATGATGCATTAAATATTTATGACTAAATAGGAATTATGATTTAAGTACTGGAAATCCAGGAAATCAAGACTTCTTTGCAGATACTTAAAGACTTTTTACTAGACTATAAAAGAATACATCCCTTTATATAGACTATAAAAGAATATATTTCAAATTGTATTTGATAATTGGCTACTATTAAACACCTAATCCAGTCAGTATAATAAACCAGGTTTTACCACACATAAGGGAAAGAGAGAGCAGCAAACATCTTGCTAAGGATCCTAAGGCAGAGAGATTGTATTTTGTAGTGAAGAGGGTTCACTAATCTCTAGAGCAAACTTACACCCAATTTTTTACTGTGCTTTCCATTAGGTCACATTACATCTCCCTAGGGTCCATTGTCTTTAGATATTCTTTTATATTAAGTGTAGATAGCTAAATTCAGCTTTTTAGTAGACTGGCAAAATAATTAATTTAAATTTTTTGAGCACATTTTAAAGGAGATTTCTTTTTAAATAGTCAATTTTCCTATTTTTTAGTTGATTGTCAGAAATGTTTTGGAGGCAAAAACTTATTTTTTCCAGTTTTGAATACGTGGAAAATTTAGCTGAGGAAAATAATCATTGACTTTTACATGTTCTTCTCCATAACATGTGAGGAATGAAAACCTTCTAGTCTGGGTCTATGCAAGGCTCTGTCCTTTATCACAGTGTCCTTTATCAAAGTGACTTCTGATGTCCTTAACACAACATTGGGCTACATAATGTTCTTGAATGGAATGAATCCAAGGATTTCCATTTTAAGAGTAAAGCCTGGCCTGAAATCATACAACTCCCAAGATCACTCTTTATTGCTTTCATCACTGCAGAATTCATTCATTGGCCAGGCTGAATGAAAAGACTCAATCCATGCATTCAGTTTAAAGGGTGATGATTCAGACTTGTAACTCATTCACCATCCAAGATTACACACATGGATTCCTGGATTTGCTGTTTTATATATGCAACTCTAAGAATTAAAACATTCTTTTTAAAGAAATCACTCACATCACTAGGGGTTTATTATCTTTAACTGTTTACCAAAATGTATGGGAAGAAACATTACATAAAAGGCTGTTTGAGGAACATTCCATTTTCCATGCCAAATGGGTACTGATCATGGTGTTTTGTATGAACTGTGTTAGCAGCACCTTTCCCAGCCTCCTCGAGCAACTGCACTTACCACTGATGTAGTAAAACCTGTAAAACAAATTGGAAGTAGCTGTTATTTTGTACCCATTGGTAAATTACATGACATTTCTGCCAAAAAAGCCTCACAAACTGCCACACCAGCTGGAAATCCTTCAGTTTAGTATAACAAGTGCAACCCTGAAGAGCTTTTATAGATATGACTAATTCAGTTTAGCTTCATTCTAAATTAATGCATTGGGACAGCCAATAGTAAAGCTATTAAAAGAGTGAAATGACGGTGTAATTGTCAAAATTTCTCCCTTAGCCTGCATTTAGGAAGACAGTTTTAGCTACATGGGTCTCCAGTCAGTAGCAGAGACAGGCATACATTACAGTCAAAGTTACATGAGGTTTTTGGGGACAGGACTTGAGGAAAGCAGTGTTACCCACTGAACAGCACTGTATGCATGCATATGAAATTTATTTTAGTAAACATGACAAAAGGGATGACACTGAAATTAGACAAAGGTGACCCCCTATCAGGCAAAAGCCTGTCCAAGCAGATGGGCTTTCCAATACACTTGAAGGTCAAGAGATTCTAAATCACCAAGTGTGTCAGCAACTGTTGTAGTTTAAAATCTCTGTTTGCTGTAGCTACTGGATCTAATCTGTACGTATTTCAGCAGTTAAAAGATAAGGTCCTGAAAGTAACTATCCAAGCAAACTGAAAAAGAAACTAGATCCTGTTTTCTAAAGAGAAAAGAAATCTTGTTGGCTCTATTTGGATCACGGCAAATAGGGAAGTTTATTTCCACTGTGGGCTTTCACACAAGCAATCCTATGAGAATGAATTCTCAAAGACACAGCAGGGTGTCTTGGTTTGAAAGGCAGGTGTCTGCCAAGAAAGGTGGGAGCCTCTCTTAGAGCCCTGGGTTCTCCCCTGGGGCACCCCAGTGGATGGTGAGGGCTCTTTTCCAGCAAGGTCAGGTGTTGATGAGGTCCCAGTTCAGCAGCTGCTCTTGCAAGCAAAGGCTCACCCACGGTAGGAGAAGCAGGGAGGACAAAATCTCTGCACTGGCAGCAAATCCTCTGGGCAGCAAGGGGCACCAAAGCCTGCCTGTCTCCACTCCAGTCCCGAGAGAAGGAGGAGCCAAGCCCAGTCCCTCACACCCGGCCCAAATCTCCAGTATCTCTGCCCTTCCTAAGAGAAAACACCTCAGCTAGGAGAGTAGCCAGCTGCACCCTTCCTCTTCCTCCCATCCACATCTTTTGTTCACTAAAGTACCGGTTGTTATCATCTCTTAGGCAACAAATAGGAGAAAATTCCCTGAGAGAAAGAAAAGGAAAAATCCTGACCTCCAGCACATGCAGTGGATATTTAATCCCAAAGAATGATGTCTTAATATTATAGTTCAAATAAACAAAAAAAAATGCTATGTTTTGTTGTGCTGATACAAGTTTTGCATAACGATATTAAAATAAGTGACATTAAGTTTATGTGAAAGCTATGAATAAAACCATAATTTAAGGCTTTCATAGTAAAGTTCTCCAGGAGTGGGTAGCCAAAGGATATCAGAAAATTCAGCTACTCTCTAAATTGTAGTGACTGACAAACCCTCATTATTCATGTACCCTTTTTAAAAATCCATATCTTCAACTCAATTTCTTTTCTGAATTTACTTTTTTTTTTTTTAATCTCTGTCCCTTGTGTCTTAAAAGATTGCATTTGAACAAAAGCACCTACAGCCACTGATACATAAGTCTGTTTCTTTCAGTGATGTTCTCTTGCCTCTTAGTCTTTCCTCTTGATTAATGTGTGTTTACTTTCTCTTTACCCACTCTTTCTCTCCTCTCCTTCTTCGAACATTCTTCCTTTGTTTTGGAAGAAAAAAAGTTCATAGAATAACTAAAAACCAGCCTGAATTCTCTGATAAATTACCATCATCTAAAACTCAATGAGGAAAATTTTAATCACCTGGAAACACTCTTTCTTACCCTATTAATCAAGCCCATTTTTACAGTGTGGTGCAAGAACATAGAAGGAAACTATTTCTGTTTCTTCACTGTCTGAAAGGATGTTCCCCTCCATTTCTTCTCTCAACATGCTTCTCTTTTTGTCACAGGGAATCTTTGGATCTACCAAGCTTAACTTGGGCATGTTAAAGAATGCACACACGCTCCCACCCACTCATCCCCCCAACATGCCAGATGGAAAATAAGGAAGTAGTATTTAAACACTGGAGACAATATGACTCACTCAATCTTCCTAGATGTATGCCGTCCCTGCTAGACCTTATCTCCTGATTTCTTGCCTAAATCTCAAAGCTATAGTTTGTTTTGAGAACCTGAATGACTGTTACCAGCATTCTTAATAGCACCCTATTTTGGGATTCCATTTACCACACTAACCCATAGGAGTTAGAGAGCTCTGCTCTCTATTTCTTTGTCAAGAAATACTGGAGGGATTTCTGTTTTAGAATAATGAAAGATGCCTCTCTGCATACCCAATATCACTGCAAGTCAGAATAAGGACTCATATTTAAAAGGCTCATCCCTTCTGTCAACTCAGCAAAAGTCTGTAGTACAGTGCAGGGTTTCAGTCAATAAAATGTCTGGTTTTTTCATTTTAGCGAAATGAAAAGTTTTGAACATTAGAAAAATAAATAAAAGAGCTGATGGCAGAACAATATGCATGTTTAGTACTTGTAAGACGTTTATAAATTCCAATCACCCAAATGAAAAATATTTTACAAAAAGCCAGAAGTGTGAGGACCAGGGTGACAGGAGACTATAGAACTGAATGATAAATGAACTGGAGACTACTGTGGTTTGGACCTAATCTGGTTAAAAACAATAGTAATTCATTAGATCAGCACCACCATCAGATGCACCATATGGTCATACAAGCACTTGTGCCAGAACAAGTGAGAAAGAAGCATGGGGACGGGGATTAAATGAATGGAAGGATACTGTGATTTCAGGGACAATGCTGACTTTAAATGTTTGCAAAACAGCAGAGTAGCTAGACCATGACATTTCAACTCAGAAAAAAAACAAAAGCAAAAAACAGCTGAGGAGAAATATAAAGATGGCAATACAAAAATTTCGTAACTGAGCTCCTACATAAAATTCCACAAAAATCATGAAGATGACAAATTCTTACTTCACTTCATTCTTCAGAATGGGTGTGTACAAATTTAAAATTATCTGGCAATTCTTTTTGTGCAACACAGCAAAATTATTCAGGCATTATCTTAAGTTAATTAAAATGTATTAATTCAGCTACTTCAAGTATCAGAAGTTTTTGTATACAATTGCTTTCAGAGCTACTTCAGTTGAAGGACTTGAAATTTTTTCATTAATTTGATCACCTCTGTGACTAAAAAGGAAAAAGTGGTTTCAGTTTTTTCTATAAAATTTACTATTTTAAAAAATATTTTCATTTTTTGATCTATGCCTTGTACTTCTACTTTCTCCCTTGTAAGATCACAGTGGATGAAATAACAAACTGGAATGGATAACCAGAAACTTATAACAGATATTATCTGCAAATTTCTTTCAAGTTCAAATACTGACAACTTTCTTTTATCCTTCTTCTACACAGGGGTAGTTACATTTAAAGTTCCATCTGTGACAAATTCCATGAAACACACAAAAGTGTTTAAGATTGAACATATTTGTGATGTCTATTAAAATTTGAAACTTGTTCTTTCTTTCATTTATTACAGTGCTTTGATTAGTTACAGGTGATATTAGCAACACCTTTTGATATCATCCTCATCCTAGAACAGGGCAAAGACAGTGTTCCAGTTTTGCCAAGATCATTATGTCTCCAAAAGCTTAAAAGAGAAACAAGTCTTCAAAATGGAAAGGTAGGTTAGAAAGCAGTTCATATGAGCAATCATTATAAAACACTGATTCTCACAGAAGCTCACAATTAATCACAGTTCTAAATTTAGATCTGAGTCTTGAAATCCATTTTCCTTGTAGTGTTCCAGGGACATTTTTGTTCTTGAGGGAAAATAAACTCACAGCCCATTTACAAGATAGCACATAATCCTGTGGCTCTCAAAGAATATAAAATAAACAGCACTAAATCTCCTTCAGTTCTTTATCTTTCCCACTTCATTAAAAAAAAATTGCTTCAAGTGAAAAATGTTAATAACTGAGGTTCTTTGGCCTATGAGATATTACATAACAACTCAGGGAAATCCATATGGCAAAAGTTTCAAAGTTGAACCACAGTTGAATTTGAATCACCAGAGATATCTTTAAATAAAATTAGTGTAGTGAGAGAAAGATTAAGTATTCCAGAGGGCTATTTCTGCTTGGGATGAGTCATGCTGGAAAACAGCTCCCTTTTCAATTAATAAGGCCTAGCACAAAGCCAGAGGAATTAGGCCACCATCGTGCTGAAGGAAGGACCTGAGTGGCTGATCTTGATGCACCTGCATATTTCTATCACTATCCCAACGAAAAAGGAAGGTGAGCCTTATATATTAAGGCTTTATTAGCAGGAAGGATTTTTCATATTATTGCAGAGTGTCTTAGTGAAAAAAAGTTTTTGGTTTTTTTAATTTGCCTGACAAGTCTTTAAAACGTGTAGGGATCCAGGGGCAAGTGTTGCATAATACAAAAAAATGTGCAAAAGTCAGCATCCAGAAGATCCAGTAGCAGACTGGTGAGTGCAAAGCTATAACAAAAGAATTGTCTGACAGTGAGAACATTCTCTTAGGGCAGTGTCACACCTTCACCTATGTCAGAGCCTCTCCCGTGCTCGGTGGATTTTAGTCTTCAGCAAGCTGCAGACCTGAGCTGTATAAATAAAATCCAGAAAGCAAAAAAGTGAAATGTTGTAAGGTAACTTTTAGTTTCTTATGAAATACTAAACAGCGTGTTTCAAGCTTCAGTCTGTGTACAGAGAAAACAACTAACTGAAGTAAATCAAGTTGTATTTTGTTTCTAAAAAAACATTGGACAAATTCCAGGGTCACTTACAAAAAGCAAAAAGAAGAACAGAAAAAAAGGAGAGTAGGACTTTACAGAGAATTAAGTGATAGGATCATATTCTCTTGTCATTTTATGTGAGCAATTTTCAGCCTCTGTGAGTTTTTATAAATGAACCATTTTTACTCTCCCTTGACCCGTCTAGGGAATTGATGTTACACTCTGTTGAAAGGATAATTTGTATAAAAACATACAATCACTTTGTACAGCACTAAGGCCTCCCCACCTCTTACTTCATATTTCACACACTTACTCATACTGGCCCTTCCTCACAAAACTCTTCTTTTGAATTAAACACCCAGATCTTAAAATCTCTCTCAGAAATGCAAGAACATATTCCTTGGCAGCATGACTCACTCCAGTGTCTTAGCCTCATTAGTAAGCAAGGCAGATGTCCAGATACCAATGCTGTCTGCAGCACATATGTTTTATATAACATCTCATTATTTATATAGAAATGTGCAGTGCCTTATCCAGGGAATACAGCATTAATTTTTGGTTGAACATTACTAAGATTCACACAGAAGTGTCTTGTTTATTTTAGCCCACTTCATGTTTTTCTTCTTTAAATTTTGTCATGAATTATGCTTATTTAGGAGAAAGCAACCCTCTTTTGAGATATTTTCCCCTGAATGCATTGCATATTATAAAATGTCAGTGGCAGAATCTCTTATGGTGTAGCAGTTGACAGCCTGCATACTTTAATGAAGCCTTAAAGTTTTAATTATACTGCTAGAGGCACTGCATTTACATTTATTTTCTTTAATAAAGACTCTGTGAGAAATTGAAAAAAATAAAAGAGAAAATGGTAGAGTTCTTTGGGAAGAAAGAGGAGGGCACTCCTCTGTTTCTTAAACACAGACAAATCTGAACAGTCTCTATGAAAGAGTCATAGAGTGTTTTAGGTTGGAAAAGACCTTAAAGGTCATCAAGCCCAATGTTTAACCCAGCACTGAACCATGTCCCTAAGCTCCACATCTACAGGTCTTTTAAACACCTCCAGGGATGGGACTCCATGACTTCTGTGGTTCCTGTTCCAGTGCTGGACAGCCCTGTCAGTGAAAAAAGATTCCCTAGTGGTATAGAATCATAGAACTTCCTGAGTTGAAAGGGATGCACAAGGATCATCAAGTCCATCTCCTGGTCCTGCACGGGACACCCCAGGAATCTCGCCATGTACCTGAGAGGGTTCTCCAAACCCTCTGGCAGACCGGTGCTGTGACCATTGCCCTCGGGAGCCTGGTCCAGTTTCCAGTGAACAAACTGTAGTATTCCATTGAAAAACTTCCTCTGGCTCCACTTAAGGCCATTTCCTCTTTGCCTTTTGTACTATCACTTGTTACCTGGGAGAAGAGACCAACAATCACCTTTTTCCCACTGTCTTTCAGGGAGCTCTAGAGAACAATAAAACCTCCTCTGATATTCCCTTTTCCCCATGCTGAACACCCCCAGCCCTCTCAGCTGTTCCTTGTAGGGCTCTCCAGGCCTTCCCCAGATCTGCTGCCATTCCCTGGCCCTGCTCCAGCAGCTCAGTGTCATTCCTGAACAGAGTGGCCCAGAACTGGACACAGCACTTGAGGAGCCTCACAGTGCCCAGTGCAGGGGACAGTCCCTGCTGCCACACTATTGTTTGTGCAAGGGACAATCCCTGCCCTGGTCCTGCTGCCACACTATTGCTTGTGCAAGGGTGGGCTCCAGCCTGGAGCGCTGCAGGGGCTGCTGTGACCCCAGAGCAGGACTTGTCCCTTGGGCTTGTGGAACCTCAGACCACTGGCCCATCAATCTGGCCTGTCCAGAGCTTTCTGCAGAGCCCTCCTGCCCCTCAGGACAACACTCCCACCCAGCTTAGTGTCCTCTGCAAACTGCCTGAGGCTGCACTCAAACTCCTATTCTGGATCATTGATAAAGATGTTAAATAAGATCATTGATAAAAATGTTAATAGCCCCAATACTGAGCCGTGGGAACATAACTTGTCACCTGCCACCAGCTGGATTTAGCCACCAGTCTCTGGGTCTGACCAGCCTGTTTTTTACTCACTGAACAGTGCACCCAACCAAACCATGAGCAGCCAATGATATAATTCGGGATTTTTTTACACCAAGGAAGAGAAAATGGTATGTTTGGTACTATTAATTATAATGCTTTTGGATACTGTAAGTGTTCTAACAATAGCAGGACCTTTAAATAAAATTCTCCTCCCTACCCATTTTCCTTTTTTCTGTCTTCTGGCATTCAGTACCGGGAGTGGGTAGCCCCATGCAGTTGGGAACTGTGCACCTGAACAAATACAGCTGTAAGAACAGCATGTGTCTTGCCCTATTTAAACTCACCTTGAACAATTGTTAAGGCAGGGGATTTTAGCTTGGGAAATATAATGTCTTACCAGATGTCTGCTTTAGGAAAGAAAGAGACCATTATGAAATATCTGTTAGCCTTTGAAATTGATTAAAGAAAAAAAAGCAGAAGGACCCTGCTGTCATCTATTGAAACAGAATTTCTTCTCAGAAGGACAGCAAAATTTCTCATCAAAATTTGTTTTAGATTTAAATGTTATGCTATTGTCATTGAAGTCACTATGTCAGATCCTGTGGAATAGTATTTTACATATATATGTATTTCATTAAATAAATTTAATTAATTATCTACTTTTAATAGCCTGTACATTTGGGTCTGAGTTCATAATTTACCTTATGGTGGTTTTTTTTCCCCAAGGATGAGCTCATTAGCCATGGGGTTCCTGATTTCATTCCAAATCAGGTAGTTCTTTCTCTACAAATTCTCTTTAATCTTCATTTGGATGCACTGCATTTCTCTCCTTAGTCTTAGAGTACTATTTGTGTAGCATTGCTGTTAGAAGCTTTTCCTCATTCTTTCCACACCATAGGTATCAGAACAGTGAGAGTGAGAAAAGCAATCTATATGGGATGAGTGGAAGTTACAGATAGAAAATACATTTTATATATAGGACTATTAATGTACATCACAGTAGCAAAGTAACAGATATTTTGATTAAAATTGCACTTAAATACCAGATCAGTCTTGTTTGACTGAGCAAATAAATACAGCACATGTAAAATGTTTTAATCAGCCCAAAACAGCTATTCCAGCTCAAAAAAGGATTTAAATGTCTAATATATAAATTACATGGAATTTAAACTCCCAGATGCAAAGACACAGCCTTGAAACTATGGATTACATAGACTTTAGGTAGCATAAACTCAAGAGGAAGTTCAATATAAAGGTTCTCCAGATAAAAAATCTCTAACCTCTCTAAATGATGACAAATAACTAATGCCTGAAAAACTTGTGTCATGTACCTCACTGCAGATGACTAACCTGCATTTCTCTGCCTCCCCTTCTAAAGAATTTGTGCCAGAAGTCTTTAAAGCACACTGCAGACTCATTTCCTCTTATTAAAAAAATTCCCAGAAGGAGTGTTGTTTTACAAAATGACCAGAAAAAGAGTGAGATTTTCCTTTCCCTTGCTTTTAGACCAAAGCTCACTCTTTGGAACAGTGACCCAGGGTTCATGCTCTTCCTGCCTTTAAAATGCTGTTAAAGCCTATGTAATTACCAGATAAGAAAATGCACAGAGGTAAAGACAGAGGTGCTTTCAAGCTTCCTATGGAGGCTGTGGCATTTTCCATGTAAGAATCAGGCACTGCTTGTTGGGTATTTAAAGGAAGGAGAAAGGCTGGATTGTATTCCCTGGCCTAGGAATAACAGCAGGCAACAGGGGATATGGATTTCTAGGCTGACCTACAGAATAAAAAGACAAATGTAATTCAAAACATTAAGGAAGATAATTGAAGGAAAAGGGATCTTGTTTAAGTGTTATCCATCTCTCTTACTTTTGGTTCAAATGGAACAAAAAGTATTCCCCATTCCCCATCCTCTGCTGATTCCAGCAGCAGGTATGGTACGTGACTGCAGTGACAGCTTGTGCAACAGCAGATCTACAACTGTTCCTCTCTGGAACACAGGTGTCCTCTTGTGATACTTTTTGGCTAGACAGACAGCATGATAATTTTTTGGAGATCATCCACAGCCATTTCATAAAGACAATTGTACATCTTCTCTGCCACTAATTACAGTAATCATCTTACTTAATAACAAGCCAAGAGCTTGCGCTGGAGCAACTAAATGTGCTTTTACTCCCAATTCCCAATTCATGCTACATTGTTCAACCTTGTCTCAATTAAAAATTGTCTAAATGTTTAGTTGGACTTAAGACAGAGGAAGTAATATTTCCTTCAAGATGTAGATTGGCTTTTTGACATAGATTGTTAAGCAATACTGTATTAAAGGGTGCAGCAGACAAACCACATTTTGAGGTGTTTCTCAGGCAAGTGGAGAACAGTTATTTTGCAATACCAAGTTTACAAAAAAATACTCTGTTTGGTTAAAAAGTACCTTAAAAGCACGACTTATGTCAGTGACAACATTTAAAGCAGACTTTAATATTATTTCAGTTTTGAGATGAGAAGGAATAAACAAGTCAGTGGTGCCAGCAATGTAACTCAAGAAAATGTCAAAAGTTTCAAGAATCTGTTTGAAATTAATGCTCAGCATTCTGAGAGCCAAAGAAATGAAACAATGGGATTAAATTGATGATGGATACACTTGGTAAAATCCCTGAAATAATGACATTTTAAAATTAGTAACATTCAGATAATTCTCACACAAATGCCATGACTGATCTGAAATTTGGCTGTGACATTGTAAATTAAATATATGCAGGAATATGTCAAAAGTTGGAAATTATTTAGAAAAATTTAAATACTAATAATATAAAATATTACATAATTATTGTCTCCTGTTACTTCCTTATGTGAGTTCCTGTATTTTTAAGGATAAATACATTTTGTCTGACCTGTAGGCATCACATCCAAAGTCTTCTTAGCTTAGTTCTGTTCCATACTGAATCAATCATAAATATTTTGTGGGTTTAAAATTATTTATACCTATGCAAAGGCCACATTTTTGAGTAGTATTGAATGTTTTGCCTCTGCATAGACTATGAGAAAAGGCTGAATTCTCTGTAGCCTGCTTGAGCTACATTTCTCTGTTTACTGGGTTAGGACCTTAAGTTCTGAGCTCAGAAATTATTGGTTAGACACACAGTGAGGGACTGATGTGGCTTAACTCAGATATCTAAGTGTCAGATTAATAAATCAACCAGTCACACCCAATCCCTTTCCTAACTGAAGAACAGGCATCTTTAAATGTTTATAATTTGAGCAGATAAATTGCATATCTATCTTTCTCTCTCCCTCAGCCCAACAATTTTCAAATAAAAGAATTTTTCTTGAAAACTAGACATGTGATTACACCTTGAAATTATTAAGATTTCCTGTGTCACCATTCTGCAGTGCTTTGTTCACAGCTGAGAGTGCAGTGAGAGCAAGAGTTTCTTCAATAATAGTGCAGTACCTCCATATCTTTTCTATACTCTTCAGTGTTAAAATCTTGAACTTACTAGGTTGTAATGGAACTTCAGTTGTCATTCTCTGTTTCTTCATAGCCTTACTGTCCTTAAGTGTTCTTGAGAGATTAGCACAACCTTGAGAACAAAAGAAAAAGCAGAAGTAATTTATTGCAAGCAGTACAACTGCAGAGGGTTTTATGTTGATAAGGGAATAGCCCTGGTACATGACAAATGCAAATAAGGCAGGCAGTAATGTTTTGCATGTTTAAGAACTACTTATATAATAGGTAAATACTGAGGAAATTATTTCATATTGAGCATGGCAGCTTTTGATATATTTAGTGAACCCTGAAATGCCATTCTTAGAGCTGAATCACTGCTTATCAATCCTCTGTTCCTCAACACATACATTCATACATGTGCATTTGGAAAAATTATTAATAAAAACAAGCAAAATCAATTGAAAAAACCTATATATTTTAAAGAGTGTGTGCTTATAAGATGAGTTTTAACTCAGACGACCAGCTCAAATATGTTACAAATTAGTGCAACCACAAAAGGTAACCAGAGCAGTATGAGTACAGGTAAGTAACTTCAAAAACATTGAGAAAATACCCCATAAATTTTATCAAGTTATAAAACTAAAAGTGGAAAACATGAATGTTTAGTAGCATAGGGTTTTGCTTAGGGAATAAACTTTTTCTTGCTCATGCTCCACTGAAAATATTTCAGAGCTTTCAAGAGTGTAGCAAGGCATTTCATGTAGCTAAGGAACAAAGAGGGTTCTATTCCATCCAAAGGGGTGTTAAGCAAGCAGGAATTAACACAGAATAATTAATTTTTCATCTTTTTACTCAAGGATCAGATCTCCTTTTGCCTCCAGCTGACTGTTTCATTGTAGTATGCTGGTCTCTGCCATGTACAATATTTTGACATGCAAGGAAGCAATATTCTCTAAAAAGACTTGAAGCTTCCATTGGTTTGCCTGTTACAAAAATCTGAAGGCTGGAAAATAACTCCCACGGGACACTTTCTTCTCTAAAACTTTTAAATCTAAAATGTTATCCTTTTCACCTTGTTCATCTGGAGAGCAGAACTGCAGAACATGCTAAGGTACACATTAGTCACTTCTTCAAGTGAGCTAGCTAACAGAATAGGAGACATTTAAATTGTACAAAATGCACAAAAATGCCTTTCAGACATGTTATGAACAAAGACTGATTGCCATCAAAGCCAAACATTCAAAGAAATTTGATCCAAAGTGAAATGTTTCGCTTGACAAAACTGCCACAGAAGAAACATTTGAATTTCTGTCTGTCAGTGAGAAGTTCACAGTGACATTGAACATCTCATCCATATCAGTTAGCTGAAACTTGTGACACTTTCCCTGCGAAATCAGGAAGGAATTCAACATGAACATTTAGTTGATTTGGAAACAAAGAAATTTTGTATCTGCTCTTCCAACTGAAGATGAATTGCTCCAGATTTTTGCTTGAATGGATGGCAGAAGTATTTGTCAAAACAAGAAACAGTTTTCCACCATCTTGTACAGAAAAAGTTATACTTCTGTCTCTATTCCACATATTTCTGTTTGGAAGTCAGCCTGGTTTATCCTATTTTATCCAAAGGACTGGTATGCTCAAATCCATGGTTAAGTTACTGGCATTTGTCACAAAGTAAGAATGAAATCTTTGATCTTTAGAACAGAAAAATCTTTGTTCTACTGGCCAAAGGTATTATTTCTACTTTCATACAAGTAAAAAATTCAAAACATTTTTATATTCCTGTCTCTATTATCAAATAACACCAGATTTTCTGAATATTTTTTAATTAAAACTGCTTTTTGAAAGTGACTTCAGCTTTTCAATCAGAATGAAATCTCATATTCTTTAGCTTTCCACTTTGTATTTAACAGAGACTTTTCTTACTTTAGATACTCTAATTATTTTTGCTTAGCGAAGCTAATGCAGATTTGTACAGTATATGAAGAGATTGCTCTCTGCTGTACAGACTTGTACCTCAACAATGAGGATATTTTCTAGCAATGCATCCCTCAGAACTTTAGAGTCTTCTTTGCCAAAGAGTTGCTACAAGGTGCTATTACACAAAGAATTCCAATGTATAAGTTATTAAACTGGGAAGAATGTATTGTTTTTCTCTCCTACTCTCTGGTATAACTCATCTTTACCATACTTATTTCCATATACTAGAATAAATAATCTTTTATTTCTCCTTTTCTTAAAATAAGAATATTTTTGTCCACTTTCTGACAGTTTTTGGCTACAATCCACTCACTAACTTGGAAGTAATGACACCTTGGAAATATTTATGCACTCTCTCCTTTTGATTTTGCCCAGTTTTGATATTTTTTTGATTTTTTCTATGCCACTGCTTGTTTCCCTACCTTGTTTCCAGTGAAGTTGAACGTGTGTCTGCTGGTTTTGAGGCTTGAGGTACTGGGAGATGTGAAGCCCTTGAAATGACTGCTGAAAATGCAGAAAACTGACTTGGGTATTTAATCCCTCATATTTCCGTACTCTAATTTCTGTGTAAGAAAGCTTATGTTGAACAAATTGTGGCTATTGATATTTGTATTCCCCACACAGTCAGAACACCACAGTATCTAGCTCATTACAGAAATTGCCTTAGAATGCCTTCAGTATGAAAGGTGTTATTATAGTATCAAATTCTACTCTAGTCTGAATTTCAAATTCTTCATTAAAAAAGCATTTTGGGCTAACAGGTTCTCTATTAACATCTCACCTATATACTTTACACTGAATAATTCTAAATGATTTGTTACAGCTAAGGAAGATTAAGGCTGCTTAAAATAATAGTCTGCTATTACTGCTTCAAATGAGATCTTTATTGCAACAGTGGATTCAATATTATAAAATATTATAATCTATCAGCTACTGCCTGTGAAAGAAGCTCTGAAACATCTGTGGGGAGTGGGAGCTATAAGGTTGAGGTTAGCATCATACACTGGTATCATTATTTCTTTGAATATATAAGTGAAGAGTAGATCAAGAATTAATTTTGTCATTCATAGCAGAAAGAAATAAAACTTTGCTTACACAAAACGAACCATGCACAGACATCTGAGAAGTAAGTATTATGTGCAGTTACAAATTCACGAGATCCTGGTCCTAGCTATACTTTCACTTGTGAGAATCTGATCAGATGCACAGCCTTAATATATATGGTGTGGTTACCCATTAAGACAACCACAGAGATGGGTTTAAAAGAATTTAAAATAAATTCTGGATGTAGAAAGGAATGGCCTTTTTGTGCACCTGTTTGCATGATTTAGCATCTCTTGCTGAGGATAGAAACAGCTCAGCAGTGAGGGAAAGGACTCCAGGGCTGGGTGGGACAGTGCCAGGGCTGGGTGGGACAGCCTCAGGGCTGGCTTGTGGCCATGTCCTGCCACAGATTGCATCCCTCTTGTAAAGTGTGGCCAATAGCCAGTCATGGGATCACAGAAGAGTTTGGGTTGAAGAGACCTTCAAGGTCATCTAGTCCCAAGTGCCCATGGTCTTCAGAAGTTCTCCCTTACTGACAGCACAAAGTCTTTTCTTTCCAGCCAAAGCCAGATTTGCAGTATCACACAGGCAGGGTGATGCACCTCTCAGAGTCACTTTGTGTAGGTGTAGCTGTCAGAAAATGCCTTGGTTACATTTCTGGATCTTCTCTGTAAACAGGAAGGCCCGCATCCTGGAATACAGAAGCAGGAAATCTCTGAACCTGCTTCAGGAGGGTTTGCTGCTCAAGCCAGTGAGTAGGCTGAGAGAAGACAGCTTCAGGAGGGATCTCAGAAATTAGGCCAGACCTAGTTACTATCAGGGTGTGCCAATCCCTCAAGTGACTCAAGCATGCCTGAAACTGCTTTATCAAAATACATTTTTCACATGCTTACATACAGGAAAAATTCTTTCTACTATTCATACAGTTAATTTCCAAATCAAATAAAAGATTAATATTTTAAAACAAATGCATGAGTTTTAAAGGAGATTACTTTGCTTCTTAATTAACAGGTCACAGGACCCCAAAGGAAAGAATTACAAGAGCTGCAGGCACATGTGTAGGGGTGGCTGGTAGCCAGGAAAGGGCAGCTCTGGGGATGGCCCATGGTGGAAAGGCTGTGGAATTCCATCTACACAGGAAAGTGCCAGATACTTTAGGAGCAGATCTAGAGAAAGAAAACTCAGACATGCATTTAGCCTTGTAACACAACCTAGTTCAGTAATCTTAGAAAATATTGCAGTTAGCAGGAATGAATCAGAGAGGTTTTCACCTGCATCTGAAGAAACATAGCACTGACACCTGAAAATCTGTAGCAATTTATGGCAGTTCATATTATTTCAAAATCAATTCTAGCATACTTTGAATTATATTTATACTTTCAGAAGACTTTTAAAATCAATTAACCCTTTTAAACATTTTACAGTCTCTGGGGAACTGGGAAGATGGTTTTTCACTGTGCATCTATGGCAAGGAGACCAATTTGCTTCAGGGTTAACTGAGTAGTGGGAGAAAGAAACTGAGGACAAGTTTTTAATATAATAATAAAAATTATCAATTAAAGCAATAGCCTTCAGTCAAGTAATCATAAAATAATCAATTAGGATTCAGTCAGAAATAGAATTATGATTTTAGAAAGGCTTAAACTAACTATTCTGTCACTTATATTTCCTTTATGATGAAGTTTGAAATCATGGTTTCTCCCTAGTGATATTCAAGTAATCGTAGAGTATAAGAAAAATAATTAGCAAAATATTTTCAACATTAAAGAAAGTTTTAAGAAAAAAAAGAACATTTTTTTACAGTTTCAGCCTCAGCTCTGATGACCTTGCTCTAAGCACCTCACAGACTTTGAAACAGAGAACACAGCTTAAAAGGAATGACAAATAAGTTGAGTCCTGTTGAGGTTCAAAGTTTCAAAATTAATATCTTTCAATACAAAATACACAAAATGAAACTTTGAAATGTGCCTGGGTTTGCCACTCATTCACCATAATTCTCTCAGTAATATATTCACTGTTAATATTTTCTGTCAGAGATCTTCAATACGATGAATTTATCTATGAATTTGAATCAGAAGCAAGGAAACTATGTTCAAACAATAATTCAGCCCAATCAGATCTAGTTCATCTCTCATTTTTAAGGGGTGAGGAATTTTTCTCCTCTCCCTGACTCCCTAAGTGCTGCACAGCAGTTAAATTCTCAGTGATTCATGCTCCCCAGGCAGCACCATCTCCCCCAGTGCCAAGTGCTGACTGACTCCTGTGCCCTCCCTTGCTCTGAGTTTGCACTGAGTCTTGTTTCTATTTTTGGCCTGAAATTCCAGTGCAGCCACGTACTGAAGGAAACAAGGCCAGATGCTCATTGTGCAGCCCACGCACAAAACACAGTCCAAGACAGGCCCAAAGGAATCAAAGATGCTGCTCTGAGAAAACAGGGAAGGAACCAGCAGTGAAATGTGGCAATGGAGAGGGAAGGGCTGTGATCTGGAAAGGAGGGAAGACACAAAATGTATAAGCCACCAAAGAGAACATAATGAAATACTATGAAGAAAAGAAAACTGGTGGGCTCAGCACACCATGACCTGAAGAGTGATTCTACAAAGGAGTCAATAAGCCTGAGAAACAGAGCCCATAAGTAAATGGGTAAAAAAAATGAAACAAGACAAGCTGAGGTAGAGAAGATATTCCAGAACCAGAATAAGTTGGACAAAACTCATGCAAGAGAAAGCAGGAAAGCCTTTGGCTGCGAGGGGAAATTCTTTGGAGTCCGTATGAAAGCCAAGATTCCTGACACTTATGGTTCTGAACCAAAGCATAGCCATTAGCTGTGCTGTTCCTTTATCACATTTAGGGCTAATGAACACCTATCAGAGCCATTACTGCTGTCAGAAATTTCAGTTTATAGGTCAAACATCTATTGGGTAAATATAATGGGTTCTCTACATCCAATCCTTGTAAGATAAAATTAATATATTCTTATAGTTTTAGTGCAGGTTCTGTGCGTACAAATTTTTATGTTATTTTAGTAAATATTTTGCTTATGTCCTCAGCAATATAAATGGCTAGAAATAAGTGAAAGGCAGCATGCTTGACTACATGCTTTTGAATCATTGTGTAGAATTGACCAAATCCTTGTTGTATCATGCTGAAAGTTGTTGGAAGGTCTGCATAAAACTGCAGAAATGGAAGCATTGTATTTAATTCCTTAATAAAACATCAATTCAAAACCACAAATGAAAAAGACACCTTCACAGCAGGTAGAACTCAATATAACTCAATATTTTTTTCAGATAACCATGAGAATGAGCTACAACAATCTGTCAGAAATTTCCTACATGTCCAGTGAACCCTCTAAGCTAGGCCTACAGCTAATGAAATTTCTTTGCTGTGGAGCTTAGCTCCTGCATGGAGCATTCAGGAGCACACATGGGTAACCTGGGAGAGACCCAAAAGTAAATGAGATGGGTAAGTGCCTGCACTGAAACTAAACTCAGAGGTTGATGGTGAAACAATATGAATGCAAGAAACTGTATATGATTTATTTCAGGTAATCAGTCCTTCAAATCCAGATCATGCTGATTTTTATCACTTATTGAGTAATTTCTAATGTTTTAAGACTTCGAAACCATCCTAATCTGTGGTTCGTCCTAATCTGAGTCTTGTGGTGCACATATATGATTATATATGGTGAAGGTCTTTGTTCTATTTCCCCTCTCCTGTGCAGCTGTGGAGGGCAGTGACAGGGAGGCTTTGGTGGGTGTCTGACATCCATTCAGGGTCAATCCACTACAGGAACAAAACTGTTACCAATTATTGCTATTGATCTGGTTGGAGTGAACTGTGGGAAGCAAAGAGCTGAAGATTACACTGTGCAGAAGGAAGCGGGGCAGGAGTTGTATTGCTACGGACATTTGAAATTTCAGAATATTCCCACTGTATATTACAACAAACTAAAGCACTCTCAAAGCTTTTCCTGACAAAGGAAAGAGGGCAGAAGAGGAAGAAAAGACCAAAACTGCACTTGTAGTTACTATTTGGATGTTCACTTGGGCTGTAGGGAACCTGCATTGTGGTTTTCAATCTTCTGTATTGAGAGAAGGAACTTTGAAGATATTTTTCCTTTCACAGGCACACAAAGACTGCTGGTAAGAAAATCCTTTGTTTTGCTCAGAATCAGTCTCTTGGCTGAACAGAAATTACCCTCAGGACAGGAAAATGGCTCTTTGTAAAAATAAAGAAAGAAGTGAATTCCAGTAGAATGTTTCCGTTTTTATAAACTTTTCCTTATTGAAAAAATGTATAATCAGAAAATTCTTACTTACCTCTAGGAAAGAATCTTTTTTGCAAGCTTTGTCACTATAATTAAATTATTTGTTTGCTAAGATAAATCTCTTCAAGAAACTAGCACTGTATTTGCATTTCTATTAAATATTCTGTTTTCATGTTATCTTGAAAACACACTGCTTATATTAACAGCATTTACTTTTTCTACTGTTTGTTTTGAAGGCATAAGATTTTCTCGGTACAGATATCTATGAAACTTTTAGTAAGTAATTCAAATGTTTGGTTATTAAATTAAACTGTTTCTCATTTCAATTTAGAATTCAATTAAAGTTTATTCATTTCTCTGGCTCAGTGTTTGGAATCAGTTTGCTCTGTGCTGACACATTATTTTAATGCTCAACCTTAAAAAAAAGGTTTCTGCAACCATAAATCTATAAACTAAAATGTTTAGGAATGTAACCTATGTTTCAGTGTTTGCCTTCTTCCAAACATGAATGCAAAATTCACACAAAATTCAGGATCAAGCACAAGCAGCCCAGTTGACAAGGTGTGATATGACAACTGACTTACCTTACCATCCACCTCAAGCTAGGACTCTTGAAGTATTACTGGGGTAAGAATACCTAGACATAAAAGCAGAGATGAAGTTGTTCAAGTTAATTTCCACCTTTATTCTTTTACAATGTAATCACAGCTCCATATTGTCAAATTTCTGTCTGATGTTGATATATGAAGACAGCCACGTTCTTTTTCTAGGCATTTTTCTTTAGTCATTCAGCAAGATACTCTCCACTTAACAAAATTTTGTTTTGTTGATTTTCAGGAATTGTCTTTTTTGAAAATACTCAGTTATTTGCTAAATAATATATGTAGCAAAATTTTCTCTCCTCTATACTAATAAAGATTAGAGGGAAATAGAGCTTCTGTGATTAAATTTGCTTGTAAGAGGATAATATATTATAAATTAGCAGCAATCATGGCCTGTTACAATTAAAATACAAGAATTAAATGACCACTTTATAATAAAACATTTCAAAAACCATGAAAAGTAATGTCATTAAGAAGTATAAACTTACAAAAAGAGTAGAGCTGCATATGCCAAAGATTTCATGTGATTTTAAAGTCAATATATGAAAACAGCTACAAAAATGGAACTTTATACCAAGTAATTCAAAAATTTAAAGGGATATGTTGTCATGTATTAACATAATTTGTATTAATTCTTGTTGTCATATATAAGTACATGACATGCCAATAGTCATTTAAGTCTTATGCCAATACTTTAACTCAATCCTTGTGCCTTAAAAAACTCTTCATTAAAAAAAACCCAAAAACCCAATCAAGTAACTTTGGCCTAATTTACAAATAGTACTAAGAAGAGCAGATAAGATGTCAATGACTGTAAACTGGTGTAATCTGGCTGCAGGATGTGAGATCACACTGTCACACATCTGAAGATGTGGCCTTTACTTATTTTCCATTAGGAACTGTGCGTGATTTACCTTTTTCTGATAAACAGCACACAGGTCTTGGGCTTTCTGCTTGCCAGATGTTAGCTAGAATTCTAGAACTGAGTCACAGACAGTTATTTGTGATAAAACAAAAAACATGTAAGCTAAGAACAGAGGCAAAGCCTCACACAGAAAAGGACATTTTTGTATATGCATGTGCAGTTAATCAGCTGTTATGGCCACCACGTCTGACAAAAAATCTCAAAGCTAAGACATTCCAGGAGAGTAAAACTGAATCTGTGGAAATCAGGCAGTGATGAGAGAGAGGAGAAAGGTAGTGGGAAGTTCATAGGGCTCAGAGAAGAGACTCCCTGCTCCTCAAAAAATGCACTGTAATCCTATCCAGAGCAACTTTAGTCCTTTCACATCATCTTCATCTCTGTAAAGTAAAAAAATACTATGATTTAAAAAGGTTTTGAATGTTTTTGATCAGGTATTTGCTTTTAAATGAGAGCATTCATAATTGCCATATATACTTTGTACTCTATTATCCAGACTTTTTAATCTGGATATAGAGGACAAGTTCCATACTGTATTTAAATGTAGGGTAACTCAGCTTCAGAAAAGAAGTTATTTTTCTATATTATCTATCATGATTTATAAATTATTTATCATGAGAATTGCTCTTCTTGGCAACAATATCCTTTTATTGGTGTAATAAAATAGCTCAGAGTAAAATAAATCTCAGTGCAAAGTACAATCATAAACAGGATAAATATTACTCCATTTAAATAAATGAGTCTTATATTTCCCTCTCTTCAATTTTTTTCCCTTTATATTTAAGTAAGATGAAAATTTTCTCTACTATATATTCTAACTTTGGGTTCACTTGAGTAATTTTTTCTTTTACGGTCAGTTTCAGTGGGGTCTTAGTGCTCTACAGATCCTCTTGATTTTTTGGCAGTAAATGCCAAAAACTCTTTATGAGGTTTTAGTCACAGCAATAATATCAGCAGCAAATTGAAGACAATCCAGGAAATTCTTGTCAATGATCTGGTGTGCCTTGAAGGTTTTGGACTAAAGGTGAAATAGTGGTTGGGGCAGTGTCTTCCTGTCCAATGTGTCCCTTTAATTTTCTGTCTTAACTTCTCTTGTCAAGTGTAAAAGTTGTTAGACTGGTCAGATAGACTCAGGTGAATTCAGTTTCATTTAATTTAGCTTTATCTTATGTGTTTTATACAAAGAATCTCAACTGGTGCCTGAATTTAAGAGTTACTTGCAGTAACTTTGTGAATTTCTGTTAAAAGGAAATACACCTCAATCTCAGCCAGTGAAAATTCAGGGCATCTCAGTAAGTACTGAATATCTCAAAACCAGATTATGTGCTTTCTCTGAGGCAGAAAAGTGTTACCAGTCCAAGATGAAAGAAATGGAAGTCTATGAAGAAAGTGTTTAGTTATTTGAAGACTAACTGCAAACAATTATTCCTGGAAATGGTATATATTGCTTTATTTAATGAAATGCATGCTAATTAAATGTGTTTCCATATTTGTAATTTTTTACCATTTTAAAACATGAACAATCATAAGGGCTTATTCTGGAAGACACTATATTTTCATTATTGTGAGGAGCACTAAATAACCTAAATATGAAATGTAATGCAGACAGTTCCAAGTTAGCATAAATGATAAAATCAAGGCCAGTGTTCTAGAAAACATATTCAATGAAAACCAAAACATATTAATGTGCTTATCAATCAGTGTGAACAAACTAGATGGTCACTTTCTAGAAACTTTCCAGTAAGAATACTTCTGTAAAATTTTGATGCCACATGGCTAAGTCCAAAGATAAATTTATCATTTAAACTTCAGGAATAATCTTTCTGAGAAATTATGCACAAAATCAGTTGCTGATGCCAGAAGGTGTTGGTATTATTTTTTAAATCCTCAAGATAAAAGCTCCATTCATAAATTATTGTTTGAACAGTTCTTGAATGAATGTGCTTTAAAGTGAATTAATCTGTCACAAAAACCCCACGTGGAATTAACAAGCTAATACCATTTAAAGAACATGACTTAGCACTACTTGAAAGCAGAGCCATCCCCCATAGGCACACATTCCCATTTTTATATTAAAGATTCCTTTTAAATGTAATAGAATCAAGAGAAGATTGGGAAGTGAAAGAAGGAAAATGATTGTAATTCCAAGTGTTCCTTGAATTTAGAAATGACAGTATTTTAAAATTAGGCTGTGGCTCTGTAGAACGACAGGTGAGCTAAAGCACAGAGTGAAACAAAGGTTTTGCTGGGAAAATCTGTCAATTTGAATAGCTAAGTGGTTCCACCTGTTGGAAGAAAAGGACCTGGGAAATGATTTGGCAAACAATAATTTACTCTTAGTGCCCGGGTAAAAAAGATCTATAATTTCCCCTTAACTAACAATAAATGTGGTCATGTAAATGATGAGAAACATACAAAGGATTTTCCTGTTTTCACAGGTCAGTAGAAGTTCTGCTTTTTCAATACCTCTTATGCACCACCACAATGGGCAAAATAGTTTTTTCAGACCTGTTTTCCATGAATTTCAAGGATACCATGTACCCTGCAGATCTGAGTGAAGGATTTGTACATATGAAAGAACAATATTCTTCATCTTCCTGGCTTATGCAAAACAAGAGGGAAATAAGTAAACAAAAAGTATTTACATCTTATGAAAATGTTGTAATGGTATGCTTCCCAAATGATCTGAGAAAAATATGGGCATATTTTGGACAAGTTCTCACAGAAAACATGAAGAGATGTTAGCTGCTCAGATATTTGGGTTTGGAAGGTGGTAAGTCTGGTTACTAGTTAATGAAAGAATATAAATGTCATAGATTAGATCTGAATTCTTACAGCTTTAGTATTCCACCAGGGCTTCAACAAGCAAGGCTTTTAATGTGCAAAGACTTTATCAGCAACATCCTTTCAGGATCTCATAATTTAAAAGCAAAATTGTCTTCATGGGCTGGATGAAAGGTGGTGTTTCCAACTAGTGAGGAGGAAACATTGAAGAGTGGGCTGGTGGAATTTAGGCTTTTCTGAATTAATGGCATTCAGCAAACAGTATTACTGTTATAGTCCAATAGGGTGGAACAGGTGAATAGAGTGGAATGTTTTTCAAAAATAAGGCAATAGTTGATATGAGTACACAGAACACAGTCAAATTATTAACTTTTGTCCTGTCCCCCCCAGTCTTCTGGTAAGTGCCTGTCACTGCAAAACATTTCTGCAGGTAAGTTAACCTGGAATTACAGGATTTCAAGTTACTGCCACTTTCTGAAAGAGGCTCCCTGGGAAGTGAATATCTGAATTGCCAATTTCAAGAGGTATCAGCCAGCTAAAACATTTCAGGGTGTTTACAGAGCACTCAGATCTGTATTGCATACCTTACATAGAAAGAACTGCCTGCATGTCGTTTTCACTGACCTAAATTTTGATGGGGATACCCAAGCATCTGTGTAGCTGCCCTCTTCTAGAGGTCTCCCTCGTATTTTCAACCTGACCCCACAAGGAGATGCTGAAATTCATTAACTTGGAAACTAACACAAAGTGCATGTTTGAGCACTGCAATGGGACTATTGTTTGCCTTGTTCCAGCTGGCAATGTAACACATCATTTTGGAATGACCAGGTATCCTGCAAACTGTATAAAAAAAGCCTCTTACCTCTCAGATGTGAGTCCTGAACAAAAAATATCAAGTACTTCAGGGTGTTTTTGTTTTGTTGCTGGGCTTTTGTTTT
>VYZP01031864.1:2079-22468 GCA_013400635.1 Hypocryptadius cinnamomeus | reverse complement strand
CGAGAATTACTCGGCGGAGCTGCGCAACGCCACGGCCGCCATGAAGAACCAGGTGGCGCGATTCAACGACCTGCGCTTCGTGGGCAGGAGCGGCAGAGGTACGGGGGGGCTCCAGCTCCATCTCCTGCCCCTGGACGGGAGCTGGGAGTTGTTATCCACCAGGGAACGCTGGAAAATCCAGCGCAGCTCCTTCCATTCCAAAGGCGCGGGATGGGTTTTTCGCGTTTCCGCCCGGTTTTCCGCGTCGCTCTGATTTTTAAGCGGTGGAATCCTGTTGGGGGGAAAGAAAAAATGAAAACCCACCCAGAGAGTGACATTTTGACTCTGGCAGCCACCCTCGCTAATTTAGGCAGCACAATGTTACCCGTGGTTAGGCTTAAGTGGCAGATTTTCAATTTAAAATGAGAATTTTCAGTTTGTGGTCATCTCGGGGCTCCCCAGCACTCTCTGCAAAAACTGAGTTTTGCAACAGAGAGAGTCAGGCTAAAAATACAAATAATTCCCACTTAAATCTAAAAAATCTGCAGGTTCCTGACCTGCTGAAGGCTCTTTCTCTGACCTTTTTTCCTTCTCAAAATTCAGCAGTCACGGCAGTTGATGTCTCCTGCAATGTGGAGAGGAGAGACCAGGCAGGGCAGAGGGGTTCAAAATCTGATTTATCTCTGCCATAACCAGTAGTTACTGGTAGAAATAAAAAGGCTTTTGGAGCGTAAATAACAAATAAGAGTTGAAGCTGACTTAGAGTGGACTATATAAAAATATTAGGAAGCTGCAAATAGCACCTGACGTGTTGCCCATGAGTGGGCAGGTGCACAAAGCTTCATCACAAAACAATCAGCAGAATACCCTTTAAAACTTCACTCCTTAATCCTAAATCCCATAAATTCCAAGAGAAGCACTTAAAATGAACTAATAGAATGGTGAGAGGACTTCAGGGAGGTTGGGTCAAACCCCCAAAGAGAAGCCAGTGAGTTGGGGCTTAGAAAAAGCTCAGGAGAAGGAGCAGCCTCTCTTTTTTTTAAGGTCAGGGATGAAAATCTGTCACATTTCCAGTGTGAATTCAGGTGGTGATTTATTCTGTGTTTTCCTTCTCTTTAATTTGTCTTCAAAATTGGAGTGGGGCATTGCGGTGTTCCGGCGTTATTCCAGGACAATTTAGTGACAGGGCAGCACCTCCTGAACTTCAGGAGGTCTCATTTTGGAGCAATTGTGCTCTGGTGTCCCTCAGAAGTCAGGGAATGCTGCCCCTTCCTCACCGCTTTCCCCTCCTTCTGTTCCCATGTGACACCCAAGCCGTGTCCTGGTTCCACACAGGGATTCCTGATTTTCAGGAGAGTCCCAAAGCTGACCCACTTCTGGCTTTTATTCCAAACGTGAGATGTGTCAGGCTGGAGAGCGAGGAAGTTCTCCTGATTATACACAACAGCCTTTCCTCGCCTTTGAAGTGAAAAGCACCCGTGGACACCCTTCCAACACAAACAGCGCCACAACGCCGCGAAAGCGCGGCCCTGCCGGAGCACTAAATACATTTTAGGAATAAAATCCCCATCCAGTTTTCCTCTGGGTCCTGCAGCGTTTTTAGCTGAGGGTACAGAGGCAGCTGCCTCTCAAATTGTGTTGTTTGGGCCGTCTTCAAATGGAAAACACCCGCAGCTGAGAACGTCGCCTTGTAATGCCAGCGAGGAATAATAATAGGGTAATGCAGAGCAAATTATATCCATTTACTGAAAACATGAGAGATGCTGTAATGTCTAAAAGTATCAGTCATTAAACGTGGTCATTTGGAATATTAAAGGTACCACCTTTTCAGTAAATGGAATTTGCATTATGATTCAGAGCTGACTGTTTAGAAGATTCAAATGAATAGCTGGCAGAGTGCTGGAGAAGCTCATAAAAACAAACCTGTAGTTCAGTTCCTGGCCATGGTAATGAGGCTGGAAATCATAACAGGCAACTGGGGGAGCCTCAAGGTCAAAATCCAGCAGCTGGGACACAACAGGCCCTATTCCTTGGGAATAGGGAGCCCTTACCCTGCTCCTTCAGCCGCTCACACACCAACCTGGGCTTTCCAGGTGTGCTATCCAGACCCAGGTGCTGAGGATCCTTTAAGTGGAGGGATTTGGGAATGCTGCGTGCTCTTAGTCAGGCTCCCAGGTTCAACATCCTCACCTGCCCATCTTTGGGGCGGTGACTAATGGATGCTTTTGTTTACTCCTCCGCCAGGGGATTGTTTTCCAAAGGTGGGGATTGTTTGCCTTTGTGCGGGATTTGGGAGCTGCTGTTCTGCGGCATTTGCACAAAGCCTGCAGCAGAAGGTGGCTGCTTCAAAGGGCACTGCTGCCTTTGATACTTGGCTGCAGGAAAATGAACCCCGACTTTGTTTGCCGTGGAATATTTGAGCTGGGATCAGCTCAGTGCCACCGGTGATAATGCGGTGCCAGGGGCGTTGTGCGAGCAGGGACTGAGAGTTCACCTCGGTTCAGGCCAGGTGGAGGCTCCTTGTGTCCCTCAGGGGATTTAAAATCCTTCTTTTAAATCCCTGATGGAGAATCAGGAATGGTTTTGAGTGGTGATCATCAGAATCCCGATTAAAATCCCCTCAGCAGCCACAGCTCTGACCCTTCTGAGGAGGAAATTCCCATTCTTGACACGCTTCATAAATAATTTCAATTTCTTCCATGAAATGCAGCAAGAGAGTCTGTATCAAAGATTATTTTCCATGTTTTCCTCCTGGTTTTGGGAGGGTCACAGAGAATCCCCCTGGTCTGGGGGCTGATTTCCCCTCATCAATATTTGACACCAAATGTCAGCCAAAGTTTCAACCTCATTCCGTGCCCAACACCCAGAGTTTGCCCCGTGATGCTCAGCCTTGTTTCGAGCTAAAAACCCAAAACATTTGATTTTCTCCACACCCAAAATAGGAGTGAGACTGTCACAGGTCACCCAAAACCCGGAGATGTGATAGGAAAGCAATTTGGCTTTTTCTTCCTCAGCCAAAGAGATTTCCATTGGATTTGGCCGGGATCCAAGGCTCCGATTCCTCAGCCCAGTTGGAGAATGCTACTGGGCAAACCTGCCCGTCTGGCTCGGGAGTCATTTCGGGAAGAAAAATGTCCTTTTAAAACTCCAGCCAATCTCAGCCTCCCCCCTTGGCCTGATTACCTGCTTAAAACAAAATTAATCTTGATTTTTCGCCCTCCGTTCGTGAACATTCCGAGCTTCCAACTGCTCCTGCTGCAACGTATCCCTGTTTTTTTAGTGGATAAAGAACCGGTTTAGGTCACTCTGATGAAATGGATCTGATGCAAAAAGCCTGACATTGTAGAAGTTCATTGGCTAAAATTAAAAATAAATAGTTATTTTGGAGAGGGAAAGCTCTGTGGCTTGGGGAACATGACATATTTTCCTCATGGAATCATTAATCCCAGTTCCTATCTTCTTTGGAGGATGTAAGATTCCAAAAATCCCAACAAATAAACATGTTTTCCAGATGAAAATGATTATTAATGGGTTATCCTAAGAGTAGCTAATGGAGAAGTGTCTTGGCTTGCTGCAGGAGATCTCAATCTAAACCTGAGAGCTGCAGCTCCAGGAGAGTTTTAAAAACTGCACCTTGGGAAGGATGGAAAATTAAATCCATGTGGATATTTCCTCTGGATTAGAGGAATTGGAGAAAATTTTGTGGCATTTTTCAATTTCCACAGAGCCAAAGCAGGTGTAGCTTTGTAGAACACGAGAGATTTTACCAAGCACAATTTCTGCCCTCAGGACTCTTCCCTCTGGATATCATTCCCAGGGAAAAAAATTCACTCTAAGACAAAAATCTCAAAAATACTCAAAAATTACTGGCCGGGATTCCAAATCCAATTATTTTTATTGGTCTCCCCAAGCCAGAATTTTGCTCCTTCTGTGCAGGCTGCGTTATTTGAGCACTTGGTTGAAATGGGTTTCATTTTTTTGACTGAAATGCACTCAAAATTATAAAAGTATGTGCAAAACAGAGGATGCTGCCCTTCAGCAGGGTCGTAAAACCAGTATTAAGCAGGCGTCCAGGTTCTGATCCAAGCCTTTGGAATGCTGCAGGGAACGTGGGATCAGATCCTGGAGTCACAACAAGCAGAGTTTGCCAGATGGGATGAAAACAGGAGAAATCCATCAGCAATCAACAGGAAAAAAGGGTCAATTGATAGAGTTTCAAATCAAATATTTATCTGGAGTTTAGATTGATAAGGATGTGGAATTTGAAGGATGCTACAGCCAGTGGAAGGGAATGGGAATTTTCTTTGGATATTGGGAAGAAATTGAGGGTGGGGAGGGGCTGGAATGGATTTCCCAGAGCAGTTGTGGGTGTTCCTGGATCCCTGGAAGTGTCCAAGGCCAGGTTGGAGCAGCCTGGGACAGGGGAAGGTGCCACTGCCCAGGGAACTGGATGAGCTTTATTGTTCCTTCCAATCCCAAACCATTCCATGATTTCATGACTCAGTGAAAGGAAGGGGCGGTGCCCTGGGCGTGTGTTAGAGGCTCATTGTGCTTCCATGACTCTTCTCCAGGGACTCTTCTCCCTCCATTCTGTTCTAAATGGTGAATTTTCCCCTAAAAACCAGAGGCCAGGAGTGATACATTTATTTTGAAGTGATTTGGGGTGGCTTGGTTGTGTCATTAATTTGAGCCAAGATTTCTGGGCAATGCCAGTGAGGCTGAGCAGCAAACCCAGCCCTGCAAGGGGATGGAAACCTTGGCAGGGAAGTAATGGAAGGAGGGAAGGAGAGGAGAAGCCTTTCCCAGTGCCTGAGGTGCCTTGGGCTTGCTCCGAGCAGCTTGGGTTATGCAAATCTCCAATTGTGGAATGAACCCCATGGATGGTGCTGCTCCTCACAAGGGCTGGACTCCCAAAAACCATCCAGGCTGGCCCTTGGCAGGGATGTGAGGGCAGGAGAAGGGAGAGGAGAAGCCTCTCCCAGCGCCCAGGGTTCCTTGGGCACTCTCACTCCAAGCAGCTGGATTTAGGAATCCGTGATTGAGGAATTAGTCCCATGGATGATGCTGCTCCTCACAGGGGCTGGACTCCCAAAAACCATCCTGAGAGATGAGGCTGAGCAGCAAACCCAGCCCTCCAAAGGGATAAAAAGCTCAGTAGGGATGTGGTGGCAGGAGAGGAGAGGAAAACTTTCCCAGTGCCCAGGGTTCCTTGGGCTTCCTCTGAGTATCTGGATTTAGGATTCCCTGATTGAGGAATTAACCCCATGGATGATGCTGCTCCTCACAGGGGTTGGACTCACAAAAAACATCCTGAGGGACGAGGCTGAGCAACAAACCCAGCCCTCTAAAGGGCTGGAAACCTCAGTGCCAGGAGGAAAGGAGGGGAGAAGCTTTTCCCAGTGCTCAGGGTTCCATGGTACTGCTCCGAGCAGCCAGGGGTATGAATTTCCAATTGTGGAATTAACCCCATGGATGATGCTGCTCCTCACAGGGGTTGGACTCCCAAAAACCATCCTGAGGGACAAGGCTGAACAGCAAACTCAGCTCTCCAAAGGGCTGGAAACCTGAGCAGGGATGTGGTGGCAGGAGAGGAGAGGAAAATCCTTTCCCAGTGCCCAGGGTTCCTTGGGCTTCCTCTGAGTAACCGGATTCAGGAATTCCTGATTGAGGAATTAACCCCATGCATGATGCTGCTCTATATGGGGGTTGGACTCCCAAAAACCATTTTCTGGGATGGGGCTGAGCAGCAAACTCAGCTCTCCAAAGGGCTGGAAACCTGAGCAGGGATGTGGTGGCAGGAGAGGAGAGGAAAATTCTTTCCCAGTGGCAGAGGTTCCTTGGGCTTGCTCCGAGCAGCCAGATTCAGGAATTCCTGATTGAGGAATTAACCCCATGGATGATGCTGCTCTGTATGGGGGTTGGACTCCCAAAAACAATTTTCTGGGATGGGGCTGAGCAGCAAACCCAGCTCTCCAAAGGGCTGGAAGCCTCAGTCCCAGGAGGAAAGGAGAGGAGAAGCTTTTCTCAGTGCCCAAGGAGCTCCCTTGCTCCAAGCAGATGAATCTGGGAATCCACGACTGGGAAATTATCCCCATGGATGATGCTGCTCCTCACAGGGCTTGGACTCCCAAAAACCATCCCATGGGACGAGGCTGAGCATGCCTACAATGGCTCTGCCAGCTCCCAAAAACCCCTCTCTGCCTCGTTACTAAAAATTTCATCGGGGCGAATAAACTCCCACTCCGAACGCGTCAACAGGAGAAAAATAATGGCAGAGGGCTCGGAGAACTTCCTGTCTCCGGGAGCATTCCTGCTGTAAACAGTGGCCATGCCAAGTGCTGAACCACTGCCCTCAGTCCAATAACAATAAATCTATTTTTTGGTTCTGCTCAGCTCCGCTTGCACATTTTTGCAGCGGTGAGGATGAGGCAGACGCCACGCTCGGAGCGTTTTCCCAAATTTTTTTTTTTTTTTTGCCCTGATAAAAGGGCCTCCCAGAATGTTGTTTAGGGAAAACAAAGTACCTCTCTAGATGAAAAGGTTACATAGTTTCGAGAGATCTGTTTGCCCTGCAGCTTTTCTCTTGTTGGTTTTGTATTTGTTTTCAAATTTATTTTTATTTTGCTGTTTGGTTTTTGGTGCCACCCTTCAGAACTCCTGGAGTTCTGGTCAAAACATACTGATTTTGGTGGGTGTGTGTGTCCCCATATCCCAACTCCAATAAGAGCAGCTATTTTGTCACCAAAATAAAACCCTGCTAGGAGATAAATCAGGCTTAGGGCTGGCCAGAGAACTTGAGCAGGAGTGAGGATGCTGCAAATCAGTGGCTCACAATCGCTGTCAAGAGAGTCTTTTCCAGCACAGTCATGTGCATAAACCCTCATCCGGCTGAATCAGTCTCTGTTCCCTTCCAAAAACCCTTTAGGAGCAGGAAGCAATATTAAAAATAGACTTTCTAAACAATTTTTTATCATGCTAACGCTATGTCTCTCCATCTTTTTTGCCCCCATCCTGCTCCCCAATGTTTTTTCCCACCATACTATGTCCACAGAGTTTTCTCAGCCTCTCCAAATTATTTCCTTCATCTCTGCCCCCTTTCCTCCCTCTCTGGATGATATTTCTGGGGGTCCCCTTGGAGAGCTGCAGCCTCTGGGCACAGGGTGGGAATTTCATGCAAACCTTTAGCACCAGGGCAGGTCTGGGGCTCAGAAAAGGATGCAAGGAAGGATCCTAAATTCCTAAATTCCTAAATTCCTGTTGCCTTTTCCCACTGAAGGTGTGTGGGGAGGAGGTTCTGGAGAGGGAAGGAGCTGCCTGGAGGGCTCAGTGCCATCAGAGCTCTCCAGCCGGGCGGTGCTTGGAGCTGTGTGTTCACATCAGTTCCCTGAAATTTACGGAGGAACTGAAGGAAAAGCTTTGGCAAAGCCACAAATTTTCCACAGGCTGGACTTTGTGCACAAAGCCCTGCTCACCTCCAAGGCCACAGAGCTGGAAGTTGGCAGCTCCCAGGCTGGTAATGGCAGCGTTATCCCCCTCCCAGATATCCATCGAGTGACCCCGGGGCTCTTCCGAGCTCTGGGATCGATGGGAGCTGCATTAGTGGGATGACAGCACGGAGACTCCTTGCTCCAAGCAAATCAGCTCCGAGAAAACAGCCCCAGGGCAGCTGCTGTGCTCTGAGAGCTCCTGGAGGAAGGATCAGGTTGGGATTGNCCGTGCCCAGGATTTGTTCCCAGCTCCTGCCATGGAACCATGGAATGGGATGGGAAAAAAGGGACCATAAATATCAGTTCATTCCAACCCCACTGCCATGAGCAGGGACACTTTTCCCTATCCTAGGTTGTTCAGAACCACATCCAACCTGGCCTTGGGCACTGCCAGGGATCCAGGGGCATCCACAGCTGCTCTGGGCATCCCCACTCTCCCAGGGAAGGATTTCTTCCCAAAATCCCATCCAGCCCTGCCCTCTGGCAGTGGGAGCCATTCCCTGTGGGCTGGCACTGCAAAAGGGACAGGGACTGAGATAAAATGCAGGTCTCCAAGGGATTTTTCCAAGTTCACAGGACAACGCACCGTGCCATGAATGGGATGTGCCAAAACCACAACACACCAGGTTTGCCTGATGTGAGGATTAGGCAAAGGAGGAGAAAAGTGCTTTGAGGAGAGAAGAAATCACAGGTTCAAACAGAAAAGCAGCCAGAGAATCCCAGAATGGTTTGGGTTGGGAGGGATTTTAAGGATCAACCAGAGCCACCCCTGCCATGGCAGGGACACCTTCCACTGTGCCAGGCTGCTCCCAGCCCCAGTGTCCAACCTGGCCTTGGGCACTGCCAGGGATCCAGGGGCAGCCCCAGCTGCTCTGGGAATTCCATCCCAGTCCCTCATTTCCATCACAGGGAAAAATTCCTTCCTAATATCCAATATAAGCCTTCCTGCTATCAGCTGGGAGCCATTCCCTGTGTCCTGTCCCTCCAGCTCCTGGGAATTGTCTCTCTCCATTCCTTGGAGAAGAGGGGAGGGGACAGAGGCTGCAGGTCAAGGCCAGCCGACCCCTCTGAGGGCCTGGGCTGAGGCCTCAAGGCCTTGGGGGTGTTTTTCAGGGATTTCCCCAGAAATCCCCCTGGACTGGGGGAAGGGGAGAGCTGAGAGGTGTAATTTTGGATTTAATCCCACTTCAGAGGGATAAATCCGCTCGTGAACCTGGGCCTTAACCTCTCCATGTATCTGTCATCCCTATAAAGTCTGGGGGATAATTTCTACCTCAAAAAGCTGATGAATGGTCTGAAATGAAAGCTGGGCTCAGGACTATCATTAGGCTTAAGGATCCCAAGGCATTTTCAGCGAGAAGATGGGAGAAGCTTTGCAGTGGAGCCATTTCATCCTGAACTGTCCTTTCCACCTGCTCTTCCTGTTTTTGCCTTTCCCTGAACTCCTCAGCAGTGACACAGCAGTCAGGACAGTTTGTGGGATGCACTTTGTGGAGGTCAGCTCATTTCTGAGCACTCCACAAGCAGCCCAAGCTCTGCCCCAGAGGAGCAGTTTATTTAAAACAAAAATTATTTTGAGGGAAAAAACCTCAAATTCCCTGATGTTTAGATCACAGCTTGGAAGCAAAGATTCAGGTCTTGGGGAGCCCATATGTAGAAGCATCAGAAATTTCCATTAGAGCCATTTTTTGGGGAGAAAATAATTCCACCCTCTCCAAATGTGTGTTCAGCCATGATGTTTGTGGCAATTGAGTATCTCTAATTCAAGCCTTCAGATATTTTAATAATAATTATTGTTTCTAAGGGCTTCAGCTGAGATCTCCTTGTGCTGCCACTTGTGCCGGGGCCAGGCACCCCAAGCCCTTCATTCCTGCTGGGCTGTAATTATTGTCCCCACCCAAATTCATCAGAATTTTATGGTGGATACTGCAGCAGCTCCACTTAGAGGTAGAGGCTGCTTGGCTTTTCCATTAAATGTTCTTCCTCCCCCCTCTCCCTGCTCTGTGGATTTCATGCTTTAATTCATTTTGGAAACTTGATCTGCAGGCTTGCAGTCTCAGGCAGCATCCCACCCCAAAAAATTCAGCTCCAACAGGTCACTGGGGTTGTTTTTGAGGACAAAAAAGCCCATTCAGCAGAGGTTGGTGTCACTCTGGTGCACAGACTCATCCACAGGAGCCACCACAAAGCCCCAAAGCCAGGATTTCCACGGGAGCTCAGGGTGCTCAGACACAAATGAGGCTCCTGGCAGCCAAATTCCTCCCAGAGCTGGAAACCCACCCTGGAATTGGCCATCAGCACCCAGGGCATTCCTGGGGCATTGCTGTTTGGGGTTGTTGGAGTTGCCAGAGGTGACTCGTGGCTGTGTCAGCTCCTGGGTGTCACCCTCGGGTGGCTTTTGTGTCCCTGAGCCCCACAGGTGAGAGCCCACCTGCAGAGCTGCCCCAGCCCTGTCCCAGCACAGGGAGGAGCTGGAGCTGCTGCAGAGAGCCCAGAGGAGGCTCCAGGATGAGCAGAGGGATGGAGCAGCTCTGCTGGCAGGAAAGGCTGGCACAGCTGGCATTGTTCACCTGCACAGGAGAAGCTTTGGGCTGAGCTCAGGGTGGCCTTGCAGGGCCTGAAGGAGCCCCAGGAAACCTGGAGAGAGACAATTTCCAGGGGATGCAGGGACAGCACACAGGGAATGGCTCCAAACTGAAAAATTACAGGTTTAGATCAGATCTTAGGAACAATTTTCTCCCTGGCAGGGTGGGCAGGCCCTGGCACAGGGTGCCCAGAGCAGCTGGGGCTGTCCCTGGATCCCTGGCAGTGCCCAAGGCCAGGTTGGACACTGGGGCTGGAGCAGCCTGGGACAGTGGAAGGTGTCCCTGCCATGGCAGGGGTGGGATGAGATGATTTTTAAGGTTCCTCCATTCCAAACCATTCTGGGATTCTGTTGTAGGACACCCTGCCTTCAGAGGCCTCCTCTGTTTTACAGCCTCTTTTATTTCCAACCTCTCCCAGATTCTCAGGTGTTTTCCTACTTCAGCTCCTCCCTGATCAATGGCCACGACCATTTCCTACCCACACAACTCAACTGCCACATATTTTCATTCCCTATACACAAATTGAGCTTTTGTGGCCTCTCTGCTCGAGCACATCAACAGGAGAATTCACACCAAGGTGGCAGAAGCAGCAGCCTGAGAGAGGGAGAGCAGGAATCCAGTTGTAAAACTCCTGTTTTACATAAAACCCATGAACTTTTCCAAGGAATTCCCATCAAATCCAAGCTGCTGGAGGGGAGAAGTGCCATCAGGTGCCACCAGCTGTCCTTCTCCACACGTGCCAGGCTGGCAGGGCCGGGAGCAGCCCAGGATGGTGTCACCACCCCAGCCCTCGGCCCGGGGAAGTGAAACCCCTCAGCAGCACAGAAGTGAAACTGGCTGCACACAAATTGTCACATTTGAGTGTAAACATCTCTTCCCCCCCAAAAAAACCCCCACAGACAGGAAAAATGGTGGCTGTTTTAGTGAGCTGAGTGCCACCCTTGCAAGGTTTCACAGCCTGCTGTGCCAGGGAGAGGCTCCTGAGGGCTCCAGGTGAAATGCTGAAGGTGTTGCCTGCTCCAGGGAGGGATAAAGAGCAGCACTGAGGCAGAAATGTGGTTTGAAATTGGCACTGACACGTTTTGGCATGCTGGGTGCTCATCCCATCCTTTCTCTGAGGGAAGGGATTGGAATGTTGGTACCACTGCAGCACAAGAGAAGAGGGGAAAAGTGATTTTAGAACCTCCCTCCCACCTCCTTGAGGCAGCTGAGATGTCAGGGAGCAGCCCCAGACTCCTCCAGGGGAGCTTCCCAAGATATTTGTGCTTTTTTGGTATCCTGGGATCCACTTAAAACACCTCTGAGGATCCCCCAGAGTCTTTTCATCCCTTGATTCAGGCACTTGCTACCCCAGGTAGCAGCCCCAGCCTCCTGGCCATGCTGATTTTTTCTCTTTCCATGGAACCTGCATCTACCTGAGACTCCTCCCAGGCATTTTTGGGGAGCCTTTTCACCTCTCCTCCAAGGAATTGAAATCCCAGGTAGCAGCAAAACTCAGGGCCTGGGTTATATTGATTTGAACAGCCAGAAAATAATGGGAATAAACAAATAGAAATATAACAAACAATTAAAAAGATTAACAAGCAATGGAAACATAACAAACAAATAATGGAAATAAGAAACAAATGGAAAATAACACTGAGAGCAGCAGCAGGTCCCACATCTGCCTGGGTCAATATTTCATGTCCGCAGCTCAGGATGATATTTTTGACTTCTGAAAGAAGCAAATGATCAGGGAAAATCCCCCCAAGAGTGACAGGGACTTCCCTTATCCCCCAGATAAATTCAAATTCAATCTGAGTGCCTGCTGAGCCTGACAATGTCTCTATTACTTGATTTCAGTGATGTAATTTGGGTTGCTCAATGTAATTCTTGTGTTGCCTGAGGTTAAAAGTGCCAAAATAATTGGTGCATTTTGGCTGAGCACTGTTATTTTGATTTCACCAAAAGAATTGAAAGGATTCCACCCCAAGACAAAACCTTCTGGGAATGCCACAGCAGCTCTGCTGCTTTCCAGGCCGGAATTGGAATTGTTGGCCAGGAAAAAGTGTGGAGAAAGGAAGGAAAAAAAGTGTGAAGGGCATGTCTGGAGTGCAGCAGGGAGCTGGGGAGGAAAGGGAAGGGGAAAAGCCAGCACCAGCCATGTTTCTGCAGGAACAAGCTGCTTTTCCAGCTTTATTGTGGGAAAAAATTCAGGATTTGGGAGCTGGGAAGGAAAGGAAAAGGGAAAAGCCAGGACCAGCCATGTCCCTGCAGGGATGAGCTGCTTTCCCACAAATATTGGGGAGAAAAAATCAGGATTTGGGATCTGGGAAGGAAAGGAAAAGGGAAAAGCCAGGATCAATCGTGTCCCTGCAGGAAAGAGCCACTTTTCCAGCTTTATTGTGGAAAAAAAATCAGGATTTGGGAGCTAAGGAGGAAAGGAAAAGGGAAAATCCAGGACCAATCGTGTCCCTGCAGGAATGAACTGATTTCTCACAAATATTGTGAAAAAAAATCAGGATTTGGGAGCTGGGAAGGAAAGGAAAAGGGAAAATCCAGGACCAACTGTGTCCTTGCAGGAATGAACTGCTTTCTCACAAATATTGTGAAAAAAAATCAGGATTTGGGAGCTGGGAAGGAAAGGAGAAGTTAAAAGCCAGGACCAGCCATGTTCCTGCAGGAATGAGCTGCTTTCCCACAAATGTTGCAAAAAAAATTTCAGGATTTGGGAGCTGGGAAGGAAAAGGAAGGGGAAAGTCCAGCACCAGCCATGTCCTTGCAGGAATGAGCTGCTTTCCCAGCCTGTCTGCAAAAAAAATCAGGATTTGGGAGCGGGGAAGGAAAGGAGAAGTTAAAAGCCAGGACCAGCCATGTTCCTGCAGGAATGAGCTGCTTTCCCACAAATGTTGCAAAAAAAATTTCAGGATTTGGGAGCTGGGAAGGAAAAGGAAGGGGAAAGTCCAGCACCAGCCATGTCCTTGCAGGAATGAGCTGCTTTCCCAGCCTGTCTGCAAAAAAAATCAGGATTTGGGAGCTGAGAAGGAAAGGAAAAGGGAAAAGCCAGGACCAGCCATGTTCCTGCAGGAATGAGCTGCTTTCCCACAAATGTTGCAAAAAAAATTTCAGGATTTGGGAGCTGGGAAGGAAAAGGAAGGGGAAAGTCCAGCACCAGCCATGTCCTTGCAGGAATGAGCTGCTTTCCCAGCCTGTCTGCAAAAAAAATCAGGATTTGGGAGCTGGGAAGGAGGGGAAAAGGGAAAATTCAGGACCAGCCATGTTCCTGCAGGGATGAGCTGCTTTTCCACCTTTATTGTGAAAAAAATTCCAATATTCCTGGGAGTTCCAGTTTGCAACAGGACCCCTTTTGGCCCCGTAAAAATCCAGAAGAAAACATTTATTGATTTAGAGCTCTGGAGAATTCCTCTGGGTATTCTGCTGCTGTGTAAACACTGAGAGAAGAACTTCCTGGAGTGAGAAATGCTCCCAAGGTCAGCTTTATCCTGCTTTGGCAGCAGGGAAGGAGGTCCATTTCCCAAATTTCCAGTTTGACACGTGCTTAAACCTGAAAAAAACCCCATAAAAATACACAAACAGCTCCCTGTGAATGATTCACATGGGCAGCTCTTGGAGGCATGGAATGGTTTGGGTTGGGAAGAACCTTAAAAATCCCCCAGTGCCGTGGGCAGGGACACCTTCCTCTGTCCCAGGGTGCTCCAGGCTGGCCTTGGGCACTGCCAGGGATGGGACAGCCACAACTTTTCTGTGCCCCACTCTCACAGGGAGGAATTCCTTCCCAAAATCCCATCCAACCCTGCCCTCCTCCATCCTAAACCACTCCTGCCCCTCCATCCATTGTCCCAAGTCTCTCTCCAGCTGTTTTGGAGCTCCTTTAGGCCCTGGAAAAGGCTCTAAGTTCTCCCTGGTGCATTTTTTTTGGGTCACCACCCTCATTTGGGTGTTTGGACCGTTGGTCTGCGGTGGTGACAATTTACAAATCCTCTGCAGCTGAGGTGAATAACAGCTTTATTTCATATTTAAATCCAGTGGCATCTGTGGTGCTGCTGGTAAACAAATCATGTTCTCTTTTTTTTTTTTTTTTGATGCCTCTTGCTCCAGCTGCAGTTCTGTTGGTTTGTTTGTTTGGTTTTTTTTTCTTCTGATGAAACAGCACCAAATCAAACATCAGAGGCAAAATTTTATTCTGTGCCAACCTCACTGGTGGCTGGAGAAAAAAATCCACCACCTGAGCACAGAATTTTGCTTCGTGCAGGCTTTGAACACCTGCAAAAAACCTTTTACTCCCAGGATGACCAGCTGTTAATTCATGAAGGATCAAGTGATTTCAGCCCTTCTCAACTTATTGATCTGATTTGGAGGGCTCAGAGATAAGAACCAGCAAAAAATTGGCCCCAGTGTCTGGGAGGTGACGTTTGGGAATGGGTATGGAATGTGTGGATGGCGTCCTGGAGATGCTTCAATGCAGGAGAGCTCCTGGCTTTGGCAGAGAGCCAGGGAGGTGCTGTGAGGAGCCAGAAAAATGGGGGAAATGGATCATTTAGCATGGTTTAATACTGGTACAAAGGGGCTAAAAGGTAGAAAATGGATAAAAAACCTCCAAAATGAAATCATCCTGTTTCTTCCTAAAACCTGGAATTCTCTCCTTAATAGAATAGAAATGTCTGTAATGTCGTTTCAGTTGCATTTGGGCCTTACATTTCATAGTTTTCCACCTATGTCTTTTGTCCTTGTCAGCACAGACATTCTTGGCTGCTTTCCTTCTTTCTTTCCCCCTTCTTTTTCTTTAATAATTTACTGTAATGATTTTTTTAAAAGAAAAAGAAAAAAACCCAAACAACCAAAACAAATTTAACAGCACAAAGGTTTCTTAGAACAAAGCCCAAAGTAAAAGGCAGTGATGACACCAACCTCATCTCTTTGCCTTTTCCTCCCTCCTCCACAGCCAAATTTCTGAAAGTTTCACTCCATTTTTTCTGTTCCCACTGGGATGACCCTTTATCCATGGGTTCAGTGGCTTTTTCAAAGGATCAAAATGAAGTGAGAGGTTCAAGGACAGGGATCTAGGTTCTGGACAGGGATCTTCCTTCTTTCCAAAATATAAATCCCTGTAACACTAAATACAACACCTAGACCACTAAAACTGAGAGAGAATTTTAAAATATACTTTATTTACTGGACTAATCTGCAGTATTTCCATCTTGCTTCCAGTCTGGGGTTTCTTTTGTCAACTGCTCTGCTAGAACACGGAATTCATTTCTTTAGAAGGCTCTGGAGAGGTTTCTATGTAGAAAATAAATGCAGGAAAAACCCCAACAACAGTGCAGCAAAACGTGGCCGTAATTCCAGTCTACAAGACAAGAATAAAGAAGAAGATGGAGCTGATTTTGTTTTTTTAAAAGATTTTTTTCCAGAACAGACTTGACCGAGCCCGTGTGGGGGTGTGACATGGGCTGGAGGTATATCTGCACATTGGAGATTATATTAGAGATTAATTAGAGATTCCATCTCTTTTGCCAACAGTTCTCACTCCCTGTTCCCTCTGCCCATGCAGCCACTTCTATTAGAAGTGTTCCTCCCCCTGCAGCCCCAGCTGATGGTGACAGCGCTCAGGGATGACTCAGGCAGGACACAGGAGCTTCATGTGACCGTGGTGTCACCCAGGATTCATGTTCTCCCCCTGGGTTCCTCCCAGACATTCCCAGGGCAGCAGCTCCCGAGCCTCTTGCTCCCTGTAGAGCTCTGCAGGGCGGTCCTGGAGACCACTGGGGTCCTGCTGGAGGGGAGCTGGTTCTGCTCCAGCCCCTGCAGGGGGATGGACCTGGAACAGGGCTCCAAATTCCTGGATTTCAGTGCAGGGCACAGGCAGAGGCTTTGGTCTTGGAGGTTGATCATGGAATCATGGAGAGGCCTGGGTTTAAAGGACAATACCAGAGAATTCCAGGATCCCTGGGGTTGGAAAAGCCCTCCCAGCCCATGGAGTGCCAGCTGTGCCCCATGGCCACCTTGTTCCCAGCCCAGAGCACTCAGTGCCACCTCCAGGTGCTCCTTGGGCACCTCCAGATGCCCTGCTGGGGTGACTCCTGCAGGTACCAGGCTGCTCCTGGCCACATCCACCTGCAGATCCTGCTGGCCAAGGCAGGGGGAGGTGGATGCTGGAGACAACCTTGGACACAAGAGCCTGGCACAAACACCCAGGGAGGGGTTTGCCTCACTTGAAATGGGTGTGTTTAACAAAGCCTGGATGTGGCACTGGGGGCCAGGGTTCAGTTGAGGTGTTGGGGCTGGGCTGGACTCAATGGTCTTGAAGGTCTCTTCCAACCCAGGGATTCTGGGATTCTGGGAATTCTGTGAATTGTCTCTTTCCCTAATAATGGAATCCCTGGGGCTGGCAAAGCCCTCCCAGCCCATGGAGTGCCAGCTGTNAAAACTGAGAGAGAATTTTAAAATATACTTTATTTACTAGACTAATCTGCAGTATTTCCATCTTGCTTCCAGTCTGGGGTTTCTTTTGTCAACTGCTCTGCTAGAACACGGAATTCATTTCTTTAGAAGGCTCTGGAGAGGTTTCTATGTAGAAAATAAATGCAGGAAAAACCCCAACAACAGTGCAGCAAAACGTGGCCGTAATTCCAGTCTACAAGACAAGAATAAAGAAGAAGATGGAGCTGATTTTGTTTTTTTAAAAGATTTTTTTCCAGAACAGACTTGACCGAGCCCGTGTGGGGGTGTGACATGGGCTGGAGGTATATCTGCACATTGGAGATTATATTAGAGATTAATTAGAGATTCCATCTCTTTTGCCAACAGTTCTCACTCCCTGTTCCCTCTGCCCATGCAGCCACTTCTATTAGAAGTGTTCCTCCCCCTGCAGCCCCAGCTGATGGTGACAGCGCTCAGGGATGACTCAGGCAGGACACAGGAGCTTCATGTGACCGTGGTGTCACCCAGGATTCATGTTCTCCCCCTGGGTTCCTCCCAGACATTCCCAGGGCAGCAGCTCCCGAGCCTCTTGCTCCCTGTAGAGCTCTGCAGGGCGGTCCTGGAGACCACTGGGGTCCTGCTGGAGGGGAGCTGGTTCTGCTCCAGCCCCTGCAGGGGGATGGACCTGGAACAGGGCTCCAAATTCCTGGATTTCAGTGCAGGGCACAGGCAGAGGCTTTGGTCTTGGAGGTTGATCATGGAATCATGGAGAGGCCTGGGTTTAAAGGACAATACCAGAGAATTCCAGGATCCCTGGGGTTGGAAAAGCCCTCCCAGCCCATGGAGTGCCAGCTGTGCCCCATGGCCACCTTGTTCCCAGCCCAGAGCACTCAGTGCCACCTCCAGGTGCTCCTTGGGCACCTCCAGATGCCCTGCTGGGGTGACTCCTGCAGGTACCAGGCTGCTCCTGGCCACATCCACCTGCAGATCCTGCTGGCCAAGGCAGGGGGAGGTGGATGCTGGAGACAACCTTGGACACAAGAGCCTGGCACAAACACCCAGGGAGGGGTTTGCCTCACTTGAAATGGGTGTGTTTAACAAAGCCTGGATGTGGCACTGGGGGCCAGGGTTCAGTTGAGGTGTTGGGGCTGGGCTGGACTCGATGGTCTTGAAGGTCTCTTCCAACCCAGGGATTCTGGGATTCTGTGAATTCTGTGAATTGTCTCTTTCCCTAATAATGGAATCCCTGGGGCTGGCAAAGCCCTCCCAGCCCATGGAGTGCCAGCTGTGCCCCATGGCCACCTTGTGCCCAGCCCAGAGCACTCAGTGCCACCTCCAGGGGACACCTGCAGGGATGGGCACTGCAAAGCTCCCTGGGCAGCACCCTTTCCATGGGCAAATTCCTGCTGCTGTCCAAGCTGAGCCTGCCCTGGCCCAGCCTGAGGCTGTCCCCTACTGAACTTTGTGTTTTGTTCTTCCTCTGAAGTTCTCAGTTTTGCCCAGTCTCAAGGGACCTCCTGAGCAATCCTATAAATGCGGGGACAACTCAGAATCCATCGGAGGTGGTGGAGTGCCCATCCCTGCAGGTGTCCCCTGGAGGTGGCACTGAGTGCTCTGGGCTGGGGACAAGGTGGGCACTGGGCACAGCTGGGACTCCATGGGCTGGGAGGGCTTTTCCAGCCCCAGGGATTTTGGAATTCCATGACTTCAGCTGCCAAATCAGTGACACTTGAAGGCACTTTTGAAGTCCAGTCTCTACCAAACCCCCCAAGAGAGTGTCCAGGTAACATTTCCAACCTCAGCCTTGTATTCCAGCCAGGGCTGCTCCTGTTGTAATTGCTTTTTCTGGAAGGGCTTTGACCTTACACCTCTTGCAGTAACAAACATTCCCAAGAGATTTTTCCTACCCTGGTTGGGAGGGAAGAGCTGATGGGAGCAGTGGATCCTGGACTGTGCCCTCACACATTTGAGACCTTGATGTCTGTGGAAAGGGTTTCCAAAGGCAGAGCCCTGTCCCACCTCTGGAGAATTCCATCCTTGTGTTCATCAGGTGCCTGTATCAGGAGGCACCAGAGATAGTTCTAGGGAGAAACGGGGTCTGAAGTGGCTCTTGCACCCCAAAACCCCTTTCATCCTCATCAAAGTGTCCCAGGATGACCCCAGAACGATTGGCTTCCATCCACACAGCCCTGAGATGATTTCTGGGTGGTTTTCTATCAATTTATGGAAACGCTGAACCCAGGCTCTCAGATTTTGATGTTAGCTCACGGTGCTGGTTTGCTGTCACTGCTGTGACACTTTCAGTGTGACTTTTGGAGGCACCCAAGCAAGGGCAGAGTTTCAGGATGACTTTTGGGGGTTTTGGGTCCCTTTTTCCAGTCACCAGCGAGGTCAGGTCCTCTGTGCCTGACTCAGTTTTGGGCAATCTGTCTGTGCAGACACCCTGGGTGTATTATGCAAGTGTTGGAAATAAAACCTGTATCATAACACATAAAAACCAGGAGATGTTTATGGCCCTGCTGTCATCCCAAACCAGGAATACCCACAAACCCCACATTTAACTCCCAATCCCTCCAATCCAACCTTTGTTAACCAGCCCCATAAACGATGAATAATTCAGGAGTGATAAAAGCACTCAATAAAGCTGGATGGAAAGGGGACAGAAGGAGCAGGGGATAAAAGCCAGGTGGAATTGTTGGTGAGCAGCCCTGACCCAGGTTTATGCTTCTAGGGGCTGTGGTTAACCAGGATGTGGTTCATGAGCACAAGGAGTGACACAAGTGTCCTCCTCCTCTGCCAGCCCATGTCACACCCCCACACGGGCTCGGTCAAGTCTGTTCTGGAAAAAAATCTTTTAAAAAAACAAAATCAGCTCCATCTTCTTCTTTATTCTGGTCCTGTAGACTGGAATTATGGCCACGTTTTGCTGCATTGTTGTTGGGGTTTTTCCCGCATTTATTTTCTATACAGAAACCTCTCCAGAGCCTTCTAAAGAAATGAATTCCGTGTTCTAGCAGAGCAGTTGACAAAAAAAACCTCCCAAATTGGAAGTCAGATGGAAATACTGCAGATTAGTCCAGTAAATAAAGTACATTTTGAAATTCTCTCTCTGTTTCAGTGCTCTAGGTGTTGTATTTAGTGTTACAGGGAATTATATTTTGGAAAGAAGGAAGATCCCTGTCTGGGCCGTTCACTTGAGTGCTGGACTGGATGATCCCTGTGGCAACTCTTCTTTATTCTGGTTTTAGAGACTGGAATTATGGCCACATTTTACTGCATTTCACTATTGTTGGGGTTTTCCCTGCATTTATTTTCTATCTAGAAGCTTCTCCAGAACCTTCTGACAAAATAAATTGATTATGTGTTCTAGCAGAGCAGCAGGTGTCAAACCCTAAACTGGAAGTCAGATGGAAATACTGCAGATTAGTCCAGTAAAAAAAAAAAAGTATATTTTTAAATCCTCTCTCTGTTTTAGTGGTCTAAGTGTTGTATTTAGTGCTACAGGGAATTACATTTTGGAAAGGAGGAAGATCCCTGTCCATTTTACATTTCTATTTAATTTTCTATTGAAATTTCTATTGATATTTCTATTGAAATTTCTACTGAAATTTAAACTCATTTATAGAGCTATTTCTATTTCATTTTTGCATTTCTATTTAATATCCTTTTTACATTTCTACGGAAATTTCTATTGAAATTTCTGTTGAAATTTGGCCTTATTTATAGAGCTATTTCTATTTCATTTTTACATTTCTATTTAATATTTTATTTACATTTCTACTGAAATTTCTGTTTAAAATTAGCTTTATTTATAGAGCCATTTCTATTGAATTTTTATATTTGTATTTAATATTCTATTTACCTTTCAATTAAAATTTCTATTGAAATGTCTATTGAAATACAGACTTTTTAATAGAG
>VYZP01031857.1:26155-38024 GCA_013400635.1 Hypocryptadius cinnamomeus | reverse complement strand
GCATCTGAGCAAGGACATAAGGATTTGGCCTTCTGAGCTGGTGGGACACACACACGTTCAGGATCCCACAAAAACAGGTCTCAGAAGAGTGTTTCCTTATATCCTCCCTTTTAGGCACTACACCTTTTCTGTCTGTCAGCAAACAACTCCTGATCTGTGTGATAGGAACTATTTAACCAACACAGGTATTTCAGTTTAAAAAAAAAGCGGGGGGAAGGGGGAAGAAAAAGACCCATCATTAATAAAAAATATTGTTAGGGGTTGAAATTAAACATGTATTATAAAAAAGGAGCATCTGAAACACAAACTTCCTGCTCAGCAGAGGAAAGTAATGACTTGGGAACCAGTGCAGTAGAGGAAAGCCAAAAATTGTAATGAAAAAAGCTTTGATGGCTCCAAGGCAACTGAGGAAAGCACATTCTTCATCTGATATGGGGTGTACATGGGAGATCAGCCCTGACTTCCAAGAAGAGCCTTCCCAGAGTGACATCAGCTGTCTAGAGGCCACAGACTGAGGCTCAGCTTGGCCCTGGCTGGGGCTTCCACGCTGCTGCACTCACCCAGCACAAAGTAAAGCTTGAGAGCTGCTCCTGGGCAAGGTGCATAGATGGGGAAAGAGCTCCCTTTCACCTCCCACACTGAGCATGGAAGCAGGACTCTCTCACACATCCATGCATGTGTAAAAACCCTATACTGAAGAAATTCCAGCCTTTCTCTTAACCAGTAGGAAGTTGTGTGGTATAGAGGATAACATCCCAGGCTGGGAATCAGTAGGAACAGGTACTATCCTGTCAGTGTCCCACGGGGTAGGCTGGAGTAAATCAGTTTAGAAATTCTAAAAACAGTTCTAACAATGATCAATAACACAATAATCAATAACATGACAGTGTCCCCATAACACAACTACAGGTTCAGTCTAAATAAATTCCTACTTGAAGTAGATTATATTTTCCAGAAAAAAGAAAATCCATGGAATCTTGATTTTAAAAACTCCAGGCAGAGAACCCACAATAATCCTTTAAAAATAGTTTAAAAGGTTTATTACCATCATTATAGAAATTTGCACCTAGAGTCTAATTTTGCCTAACTTCCAACTTTACTATTTTATTTCTTTATAACTGCTATGCTAAAGTTTTTCAGCCCCATATTCTGTGCCTCATATAGACACAGGCTGGGACAAATTACCTCTGCTTAAACTAAATAGGTTCAAGTCCTTGAGTATCTTGCTGCAAAGAATCATTCTCTAAGCCTTCACCAATGCTTTATTCCTGTCTGACACACGAATCTGTATCTACAGGTGGACTCAGCTGTTGGGGAATTTATCACATCACTACTGACACAGGACAGCTCCATCATCACTGCTGGAAGGCTCCCTTTGGGCCACCTCTAGGCCTTTGGTGTGACAGTAAAACCCTATATTGCCCCAATTATCTATCATGATCCCCCACATACCTTTCAGTTATTATTTCACAGGTCAGTCATTCATCCTGCAATAATAATTTAGAATCACAGATCCATATAATGGCCTGAGTTGGAAGGGATCCATAAAGATCATCAAAGTCCAGTTCCTTGCCCTTCAAAAGACAGGGGTATACCTTCAGTTTTACTGAAGTGTGTATGATTTATTAATCACTTCAGACACTACATTTATTTCCAAAGGCCTAAAATTTATTCTATCTACATAAATTTACCATTAATTATTTTTAAAATAATTTTCCAGTCTTTAAAAGAAATGGAAAACAGAGCATGACCCAACAATCCCTAAGGGAGCCTATTAGAGAATAATTCCCACTTTGCATATTAAGACTACCAGATAAGCAGTTTTAGGTCTTTGTAATATGTTGCCCAGTTTAATTTGCATTATTCTCATTCCTTAATCAAAGGTTGTGTGGTACCATGACAAATGCCCCAAGAAAGTCCATTACATCAGCACCAGAACATTCATCAACCAAACCTCGTATATCAGAAGAAAGTTATTGAGTTAGTCCAACAAGATATATTTTCCATAAACCAATAAGAACTGCCATATATTACATTATTCCTGATTATTTTGCTAATAATATCCCATATCAGTCTTCCATTATTTTGCCAGAGATTGGCACCAGGCTGAAAGGCCTGTAATTATGAAGCCATCCCATTTAAAATTCTGGCACAGTATTTGCCTTCCCAGTGCTGTATCAATTAATAAAAACCAACATTAACAGTCCAGAGACATTCTTAAGCAGTTCCTTGAGTACTCCCTGATGAATGTTTTTGGAACTGCTGATCATAAAATGTCTCAACTTTTTGAGCTGTTTAACAACCTCCGCAGTCAGTGATGGAATTTCCCAATCTTTCTCTGCCTGCACAAAATGCTGATAATAGCACTTACTCCCAAAATGCCTCGAGATCTGTAGTTTAAAGACAATTCTTAAGACCCAGGTATTTGGGTTTTCTAACCCCTCTGTGTTGCAGTACCTCCCCAGTGAGTAAGAATATTCCTACTTCAATAAAAATATTTCTTTTATATAGAACAGGATCTGAGGAACAAAGTACTCTCGTATCTTTTTCATGCTGCCTACCATGAATTTATATGGCAACATTAAACCTTTTGCTGCCAGGAAGTCCCTAATGGCAGTAACCATGTGGAGTTGCTCTAAGTGGATGCTCCGATGAATCCAGTAATTTCTGAAAGTTTGTTAGCTACAACAAACAGAAAAGCAGTTAATATAGTAAGAGGACTATGTCTCATCTATATCACCAGCAATCACTAGTGGATAAAATCTAATTAGAGCCAAATTTTCACTTTGAGATCTGAAGAGAGTTTTTGTACTCAAGAAAAAAATGATCAGAAGAAAATCCTTTCAAATCTTCCTTTCATTTCAGGCCCAGCATGTTTTAGGTACTAGTGCAGCAGAAACATTTTTAGCAATACTCAACCATTTAAGTCAGACTTTCATGAACTTTTTAAGCAAGTTTTCTACCTTAGCAGTTTTTCCTAATTTAGGGTAAATTTATGTGTTTAAATTGCACTCGCTGATGTAATGGCAATGCAGTGCAGATCTACCAAAGCTAGCTGTAAATCACAGCCAGGCTGGATGTCACCCATCCAGCACAGACACCAGGAGCCTGGAGCAGATAAATGCCTGCATACTTATGCAGCTTCTACAACATGTTTTGGAACTTCCAGTGAGCTATATGAAACTAAAATCCTACTGGTATCTGAAAAAAAGATAGATTTCAATTACCTAAGATGGTCAGGTGTAATGGGAAGCACAACAGATCTAACAGTAGTGATGGAAAAACACAGACTTGAAAGTATTTAGGCAAGTCAGTTGTCTTCAGAATACTGGACCTGATCAAAACTTGCTCTCAGATACTCTGAGCATAAATATAAGCAATCTCAGAAGCATTAAACAGAACTTATAAAGAGGCACAAACACAGTGCTTACCATTAAAAATAGGGCAAAAAGAGCTAGGAAGCTTATTTCTACTTACAGCAGAAATACTATAACAAAGAAATTGTTTTAATACCTAGGTGAAAATAAGGGAGAAGTAATCAGCATTGCAGATTGATTTTTCTGTACAGTACTGCCACAGGTGTTACAGGCAGGCAAAACACAGTAGGCATTTTTAATAAGAACTTTACAGTCTAGTCATAAAGAGCTGGGGGAAAAACATAGTCTAGAAAAATCCCACTTACATGATTGCTTAGCTTTACTCAGAAAATAGTTACTGATGATTCACTGTCAAACTAGAAGGTTTTCCTGAGTGGCATTCCAACATGTAATCCAGTATTTTGATTAATGATTTGGCTAAAGGAATAGAAGGCATATTAGTTGAATTTACAGTGAACATAAATCTAGAAAAAGCTTAAGAGAATAAGACTAGGATGTGCTCAAAATTTTAAAACATCTAAATAAAGGTGGAAAATGGTTTTGAAGAAGCAGAATACAAGTGGTTAAGTACAGCATCAAAATTCTAAAGTTAGGTAGGACTTATCAGCCACAAAAACCACAGTGGCTAAGAAAATTATTCAGGAATATCACCAGAGGCGATACAACAGGATCACAAGCTTAACACCACTCAACAGGATCCTGGTGTTGCAATACCACAGAGAGATGTAGAAACAGAAATACTGCATGTAACACACATGAAGAATTTCTTCTCATACTTGTCCAGTTTGGGCCATTACTAAAGTAAACCAGTCTAAGAGAAGCTACAAAAGAGATGATCAAAATCTAGAAAACCCAGCCTGTGTGACAAGGTTTAAAGAAATGGCATGGCTTTTTAGAAAAGAGAAAAATACAGGAAGATGCAGTAATTTTCTTAAAATGTGTACAGAGCAGCCACAAAAGAAAATGGAATATATCCTTCTTCACATCAATTTTGTCTAAAGCAAATAGAACAAGGGGCATAAACTTAATCAGTGCATGTTTAAATAAGGTCAATAGTAAAAACTCAAATTGTAGGATAGTTAAGAACTGGAGCTGATTATCTGTTGGGTTGTGGACTTCCCACGTTGTGAGGCTTTCAATGGGCTTGCAGAATCAATCCCAACATATTTGAGCTACACTGCAATCACAGCAGCTGCAGGAGCAGCGTATCTCTGGGGGTTCCAAATCTTCCATGAAACCTTCTCATAAATGAGGAATGGTGGGGTTACAAGTCTTCAGCACTTGTGTAGATGATGCCCTTACCCATGCACTCTGTCCAATGGAGTCAGTGAAAGGTTTGTGCTGACTTCAGCAGATACACAGCAGGGTCCAAATTCAGGAAAACTTCTGAGAATGGCTGTTTGGCCATTGACATGGAGCTTTCCTGGGATCTGCAATCAGGTGCCTGGTGAGAGTGGAAAGCCATGCTATCTCCTCTTTTCTTTGTCTACACTGGCAGATGATCCTTTCTGCATGAGGCATTTCTGTGTGGAGAACAGCATCACTACACATCCAAACCAGCTCCTCTGCAAACAAAGAAAACCTCCTGTGCTAGGAGCTGGCTGTGTGGCTGGACAAACAACAGTAACTATGGTGCTAAGGAACACAACCATGCGGGGTAAAGGCAGGACAGACCCACCGGGAGGCAATTTCCTGTTCTTCTGGTTTGATGATTTGATGTGGATGATGTGTTACTCTCTGCCCATGGCTTGTATCCTCTCTCAGGGGCTGCTCATTGCTCCTGCTGAGCTCATTACAAGCGGGAAAGGTGAGCTCAATGCAAACCCAATCAGAGCTCACCTGTCCCAAGGAATCACAATCTCTCCACAGCACTTGTTTCAGGTATGGGCAGGAAAGCACAGACTAAGTATGAACTAAACCACAAGAACTTCCAACTTCACAGGAGGAAGAGCTTCACCTTGAGGGTGCACAGCACTGGGATGGGCAGCACAGGGAGGGCACTGACTCTCCTTGNTCTTTCTTGTAGTCGAGCGGCCGGAGCAGTGCCCCTCGCGCAGCACAGCCGACCTGCCGGCCTGAGGGCAGCGGAGCAGCCGCGGCAGGATGTACCAGGGACACATGCAGGTGAGCGGCGGCACACGGGCGGCTCGGAGCGGGCTCCCACGAAACGCGGCTCCGCCAAGTTTCGGTGGATTGAGCGGAGGGGAGATGCCACCCTTGGCACTGTGCAACAAGTGACCTGGTGCGGTGTGGCCGTGGCAGTCCGGCTCAGGGCTGAGGGGAGCGGCGTGCCTGGGGCTGGCGCTGCTCAGCGAGGGAGGATGGCAGAGGGGTTCTGTCAACTTTCTAACTAGGTGAAGTTCTCTGTGTATTTTGCCATGTATGATGCCTGCTTGTTCAAACAGATTCGAGGGAGTATTCCAGGGCAAACATTGTTATGGCATGCTTTAAGTGACACATGTCTCCTGCCATCCTCTTGATGCATCTCTTCCTGTATGTCAAGTGAAGGGCAAACAATAAGGGGAAAGACAGAGCACTTGCTTTGCAAAATCTGCAAAGGTTTCACGCCACACTCAAACTGTCTATTTGTTCAGTGTGTTGTGTTTAAAGGGGATGGATTTATATTCCTCCCTCCCCACATGGGATGAGGATTAATTTTGCTAAGCCACGGAATGACTTTGTAGAATGAATTCAAACACATGGCGAAGAGACTTCAAGATTTTAGGCAGAAATCTTGTCTAATCAGAGATCCTACTGATCTACGTTGTCTTGGCAGAATATACCCCTCCCTTATAAAAACATTCCACTGCCTTGTACCTGATGGCTTTAACCTTGACTCCCACTCTCCTTCACATGGCTGTTCCTTGGAAAGCCAAGTCTGTTTTGAAGGAGGAAGTATCAAAGTGGAGTAAAGGTTTACATTGATCTCCCAGATTCGTTCCTTTGCTTTGACCCAGTCTGGCTTGGTGTTCACTGCCAGGAACGATGAAATGCTTTTATCACACACCAGCCTTGCGTGTGGTGTTGGCACCGAGGCTGTTCAGAGAGGAGCTGCAGCCTCAGGAGGTGCGAGCTGACCACTTGGGTTTGGTTTGCACTGCACTTAAACCCGGCTGCGTGGCCATAGGGGACAGCAGGCAGTGTCAGAGCCCGGGTTGTGCGCGATGCAGATGAGTTAAGAGAGGACTCTGATCCAGCACTGCCTTCCAGAGCTGGATGACACCGGTTACTCTTTCATGTTTGTGTTATCTGGTCGCAGCAGTGATAAATAATGTGACATAACACTGCTTGTAATAGGAGAGCAAACAGGTTTTAACAAGGGATGTAATCAATGGGGGGAGTATGCGTGTTACTGTTTATTTCTGATAGTAAGGTTAAAACACAAAAACAATCCTATGGATAATCCTACTGAATGGGACATAGCGAAATAGGTATTTACGTCCTCAAGAAAGCAGAAGTTCTTTGCTGTGAGTGACATCTTGCAAGATTTCAACAGACATACAGCACTTTATAAAAGGGAATCTAATGGAATCTTGAGGTGTCTCACAGCACTGTAAATTTTCTGAGTCATTCAAACATTGAAGTCAAACTTGCAATAGGAAATAAGGTCAAAACATGCAANACCCACCTGGACATGTTCCTGTGTCACCTGCTTCGGGGGACCATGCCTTGGCAGAGGTTGGACTGGATAACCTCCAGAGGTCCCTTCCAATCAGAATTATTCTGTGATTCTTGAAGCAGTAACCTTGCTCCAACATGTGCCACAAGGAGAGCTGGCCAGGACAGAGCTGACTGCTCCTCCAGTGCCACCCCCAGCACCTACCCTACACATCAAACTGGGACACCAAGGGATGTGCCACACATAAAACAGGGCCACAACAACAGAAACGGGACTGGGAGTTTGCGATTATGCTGGTTACAATCTGTAATAATGTGATATTATTCTTCATTCTGCTGACAAGTTCTAGGCTGGTATTTACTAACAGATACAGAGCTGCACGCAAATAAAAGTGGTGTGAGTCCAACATAATGAAGAATTATGCTGTTAGTATTCTACTCTCACTAACTGCAACCTAATTGCCATTTGTTACTGTGGCTGGTGGTTTCTGCACTGAGTCTTTTTGATTAAACATTGTATATGCATCATTAGCAAAACTTTTAGAATTTTAAAATTAATTTTGGATTGTGTCTTGTTCACATTTATTATTCATTAAAGCACGTAAAGGATCTCAGAAACCTTCTTTATATGTTTTCCCTAAACATATATAAACACATTAGCATAGGAAAGGAATGTGTAAATACACATAATATAATTAGCACTTTCACTAATGTGTGGTTGTGCCTTTCATACCTTATAACTGACAGAAGAAAACAGAGTATAAAGTGTAATTAGAATGTCAGAACTAACAATTCTATTTGTGTTATTGATAAAGTTTAACAGTATTAATATATTAGTATATTCATTTTGACCATTTTTTGCAATGTCACTTGAGTCTAAGAATAAGCTAGGTTATTTTCAGTTGTTAATTTTTAATCAGCTCCATGTTTTCACAAATTAGGCCAATTATCCTCAGCAGAAAACAGCATTAATGAAAATATTTATTAATAATAATGTTTGCAAAAATCTATTTCTTAATAAAATATAGGCACTAGGCATAAATTAACCCAAAGAGTTTCCATGTATGGAAATTACTTATCTCCATGGTTACATGAGCTAATAGACTGATGTTTTATACAACATATATGCACCAGAACATTAACCTATTATTGAACAAAGCAATAAATCTGTGTCTTTATGACCAAACATGTGCTATTGTTGGATGCTGGCAGCACAACCTGTTGTCACACCTGAGAAACACCAGAGATTCAGAGGGATCTGAGAAGCACCCTTGAGTGATGGGTACAGCAGCCTGCTGGGCATCCAGAGGCACAAGTTCCCCAAAGTGGCCCCTCCAAGTCTCCAGTGCTACAACTCACCCCCCTCAATTTGCATTTCAAACTCTTCCATTGAACACTTCATTGCACACAACACATCGAGGATATTTTCACTTTTCTACATGAAGTATGCAGGCCTGTTTATCTGTTTATGTTTAAGATTTTCCTAATAAAAATCGTGACTCACCCTTGCCATGTGGTTTCTTGGTGTGGAAATCACAGACCCTGCCATTCCCATCACTGTGTTAATGAAGAATGTTAGAATAAGTGTTCTTAACTTGGAATCTATAGAAATGGTTGTGTGCAGTTTCAGTCAGTGATTTAAGAGTATTTTAAGTTTACAGCACAACAGAAGTATCAGTAAGGTCTAAAGGAATGAAATCTCTACCACCTCCCAGGGGTAGTTAAGTGTCAGGGTTTTGACAGTAACTAGGTAGCTGCCAGCTTCTCCAAAATCACCTTGTGCACTTTGTATTTCTGAGAATGCTCTCCTATTACTGTCTTCAGGCTTCCCAACAGTCCCAATTGCCCCAGCAATGTACTCAAAAACAAAATCTGAGCATTTATTTGTAAAATAAAGGATTTTTATTTGATTTGTCTCAAAATTTCTCCTGGCAATTTAATATTAATTAAAATCTGTTGAGCCATATGGTGACTTTTCTTTTCTTAACAAACATTATGACTTTCATATTTTCTACCATGTTTTTTTCCATTTTTGCCATAACAAACAACAAAACTTAGAGAGATCATAGCACACAGACATCACTGGTTCAAATATTAATGCAGCCACAGAGACAGACCAAAAGGGAACACGAAAGAAAAATGTTTTCAAAGCATTTTAAGCAAGTGAACCTTGTGCGATTATCTATGCCCTGCAACAAAACAGATTTTCACATTCATAAACAGAGCAGAGTCAGAGAAGATTATGGATCCTGGCACTCACCTGTTTCTAAGCTGTAAAGAACTTGCCTTTATATGCCTGGTACAGAATTACACATTAATGCTTTCTGTGGCACTCAGCACTGCATTTTTTAAGCTGCAGTGTGACTGAGCAATAAGGATCATACATTGATTGCAGATTAGCACTAGATGGAGAGAGAAACAATCTCACTGAAGCTTCTTGTGAAGTGTGAGAGCAAAGGCAGAGTTTACACCTGTGGAAGCAGAGCACTTGTGAGTGTGCCTTGGGCTGAACCTTATTTGAGGAACAGCTCCTCAAGCAGGAGAAGCCCCTGGCAGCCCCTCTGTCCCTGCACACCTCTCCCTCCACCTCTGCTCTGCACCGACTGCTGCTCTGCCAGCTTCCTCCCTGACCAGTGCCAAGAGATTTAGCCCCTGCAAAGGAAAAGGCAAAAGCTGGATCCATCTGGCTTTACTGGATCACTCAAATCCTGCCAAAATGTGACATCAACATGCCATTGCATCAACAAATTGTGCAACGAATGCACCTGCTTCAGATGCATTCAGATGCATTAGGAAAAATGCCTGTAACACACTACACTATTAATCTCTAGCATTTGGATCTTGACAAATTCTACCAATGTTTGTCCCGCACTCACAAATAACATAGCATGAATAACCATTGATAAATTAACAACTCTTCTGCTATAAGTGTGATTTTCATACCCTGTAGAAAGAATTTAAGTCACAATGCATATACTTAGATTTAGAGAAAGGAGATATTGCTACACACTGGCATTGACAAATTTCCCTCAGTTTTCCCCCAAGAAAAACACAAGAGCCTCGGACTTAAAACAACAATAGCAATAAAAAAACAGTAAGAAAAAGATATTTTCAAGTGCCTTAGAAACATTCAGCTACTATAGAAAACCTGCACACTGACACAGGAATGGACACTCTGGATCTACTGTAGTCAGAGTGAAAAATTGCACCTTCAAGATTACTAAAAGCTTAAGAGCCTAATAAATCTCAACAAAGAGCAAAGACATCAAGGCTCCAAGTTTAAATAGGGCTTGGTTGTTTTCACCTAGATCTAAACTTATAAATTGAGCACAAAGGCAGCCAAATATTTACATCCGAAAAATCTGTTCTCCATATTGTGTATTTTAAGTGAAACCATGATAATTCAAATCTGATATTTTCACCTATCTAAGTGCAGTCACCCTTTGTGAATTTTTACAGTAATATATGTCTAACATGTATGGACAATTCCAAAGACATATTTTTAAGCTCATCAGCTCTTAATTGAGGTTTTCAAAGCAGCTTAAAGGATTTAGACAAAAAAATACTCATTTCTTCTTTCCTTTTATCACCAATACATGGCTAAACTCCTCAGCTGCTCTGAAAATCTCAGTGAGCTGGATACATATTCACTGGTGTAAGAGAACTGTCACTTTTGCTATCTATCTAAAAGATAAAACTCTTAAGCCTAAGTGAAAAAAATAATTGGATAGATTTTGCTTATGCCATCACTGAAGACTTTACGAACTCATGTTCTGCAAAAACCCATTTTTTTAGCTGAATGGGAACACTTCAAAAAAGCTTTTTTAGTCAGCTGAAATGAGTGCTGTGATGATACAAATGTGCTGGTTTCAGAAATAAGAAATCTATTTTGCATTGCTTTAGTACAGGAGCATGCTTAAGGTTGGATTGCTCTGGTCTATCAAAAGCATCATAAAGTTTTGTGTAGTTTAATAGTGAAACTTGAGAGCTCACAGCCAAGAAATTACACAATCTAGCAAATTCCAGGCACTGAAGGTTTTCTGTGCTACTGAATATAGACACACTGGCTAGGACAGAAATTTACGATGAAATTGAAGCTGCTCCTTTTAGCAGATTGGGAGTTTCAGGTTCGAGGTAGCAAAGTAGAGAAAAAAGCTGGATCCAAGACGATGCAGGTGTCTCCTCCAGGATTTAGCCAGGCCTGTTGTGCCAGTTTACAAGGTCAGAATTTTGCACGCACGGGCCGGTGCCAGATTTTCGCCTATATAACAGCGTCTTTGGCAAGCGTTGAAAAACGCTACTAAGCGATACTACCAAGCCAGAACAAGAGTCTCCTGATATTTTCTGGGAATCACAAGAGATCACGTTCGCTCTTCATACGCAGAGCACAAGGTAGGGCCCGGTCCTTTTGCTGAAACCCGGTTAATTGCGGCGGGGAGCGCGGCGCTGCCGCTCCCGCTCCGCGGGCAGCGACCATTCCCGGGATGCGCCCGCGCCGGAGCCGCTCCCTGCGCGCCCGCTCCGCTTCCGCGCGGGGACGCGAAACTCGCGACCCGCGGGGGCTCCGGTGCCACAGCCAGGTTTTGCCGGGTCCCGGCTCCGGGACGCTCCGATTTTTGCCGTTATGCTTAGCAGGTTTTTAGTGGGTTTTTTTTCGCGTTGGTTTGTAATTTTTTCTTTTAATGACTGCAGCGGGAGGCGCCAGCCCAGGCGGAGCGGTGGGGCCGGGGCACCGCGGCTCCAGCGGGACCCCGGTGGGCTCCGCCCGGCGGCCGCGGGGCTCCGCGCGTTCCCTGGATGCTGCGCGCTCCCCCTGCGGAGGGAGAGAGGGAGGGAAGAAGGGAGGAGAGAAGGAAGGAGGAGGAGGGAAGGGG
>VYZP01031857.1:0-24692 GCA_013400635.1 Hypocryptadius cinnamomeus | reverse complement strand
CTTCTTTCAAAATACTTTTCTTTTTCTAGCTCAAATACAAATAAAATTATAACCGAATTCTCTTAAAAGACATGCTGAAGTAAAAATACTATTCCTGTTGAGTACACTTATAATTTTTAAAACAAAAGCCCACCTCAGTTCATCATCCAAACTTTTGAATGTATTTTTGTCCTAACAGGAAGCATTAATGAGCTTCAGATAACATCTACAAAGCTTAAAGCCTTAGGAGAGATTTTCATGTTTGGTATATCCTTAATTAGAGCCTTTAAGTGAGTCAGGCAAAGACAATAAAAAGCTAATTTCTTTGCAATGAGATGATCTACTGTAATATTGATTAAACCATGTTGGAATATAAGCTAAATTACCATACAAATACATGTAAAAAAAAAAAAGAAAAATGTCAGCACGTTTTAAGCATTATAGGTCCTTTCCTACTATCCAAGACTTCTTCTAAGATTTTTACTAAATTAGGAAGAGCTATTTGCAATTACCTGTTAATCTAAAATAAGGTGAACTGTAAACCCATCCCAGTTTGGATGGATCAAGTCAGACACATAGGTCAGCACCCTGGACTCCTAAGCAAAAATGATCTGATTTTTAAAGCACTGAGCCCTTAATAGAACTTAGACTTCTTGAAGAGAAGGTGGGGTGTTTAGCTGGGTAAACTACACTGGGTACATCCAAATGCAAAATGATGGGTCAATATATAACACCTGATCCTACACGCCTTAGAGCAATAGCTCTTCTGAAGTTATCAGGGTCAAATGTAGGATCTGATTTAGGATTCTAGTAATCATTGCCTTTTTTCCTACTATTCTGTTCTCAGATATAAAAATAAAATCTACAGAATTATTTCCATAGTTCCCTTATATTAAAGGATGCTTGCAGAGCCCATGTTTCACTAATAACCTGCTGTAACTCAGCTAATTCTTGGAATACTTCTAAAAGGGGAGAACCTTAACAACTGTAACAAGGTAATAAGCATAATTACAGAGATTGGGATTTTACCTATCTTGGAAAGGCATCAATCATTATCAGCTTCAGTGGGGAAATTCTGACTATGCTCAGTAGATTGTGCAGGTGTAGATGGAATATACTTTGCATTTAAGCTCTGCTGAAGTCCACCACTGGAAGTACTTCACCACATCAGGCCATAATGTGTGTATCTCTTCTTAATTTTTTGTTTATAGTACAGATTAGGTTTGTTGGTTTGGTTTTTTTCCCCCAAAAGCCAGAAAATCACTTCATTTATTCCAAAGACTTAGGTTTAGATTTTCTTCTTACCGGTTTGTAAGTGAAGCCTTACAACACAGGAATACTGGAGAGGTCCTAAAATAAATTCCAAAGGCGGTTTAAAACATCTAACAGGAAAGTATGTCCTGCCTTCACATTTCCAGGTGCCTTTCTGTAGGATTTGCTTTTGCCATCATTTGTGCACCACATGCTTTCAGGTAACACACCAGGAGAGAGGTGAGGTGGCCTTCCACAGAGCCAGCACCACAAACAGCACTAGGATGCAGAGCAGTACAGTGCCACGGGAGCTCTTTCGAAGCTGCCTCACCATCCTCATGAGATTAAGCCTTTGATTTCTCCATGTTTGCTGGTTGGGTTTGCACAGTAACCTCAGGGTTAAGCAGTCTGAGTAAGCTCAGGGACTGCCAGGGGTCGTGGGGCAGCAGCTGCCCCTCCTGAGCCCCAGGGGTGAGGCTTCTGCATGAGAAAGAGAACTTCAGATGAGATGCACGGGTAGTTTGTCCACAAATGTGCAACCTCAGTTATGTAAGGAGTCCTGTTTAATTCAGTAGATGTAGGCTCTGACAGGATGGAACCTGATGGATACAGGAGCACACCCTGGGATTCACAGATAAGGCAGAAGAGCCAAGTCTAAATGCTAAACTGTACAGCTGAAAGAGAGTATTTGTCTCTTAGGATAATGTGTGCAATCCTGTGTGTGTGGTTTTCCATCTTCAACAGAACAGTAGCAGACCAGATGGAAGCAGAACATAAGCTGAGTTCAACCCCCAATCACTGCTCTCAAATTGCTGTCATTTTAATAACCAACTATAAGATGTTTTAAAGTTTTTACAGTATATTATAGACCTGGAACAAGTCCTCCTGTTGACTTCTATGAAAGTACTATAAATGAATAGGGGGCAAATTTCAGTCACAGAACAGGATTTGCACAGCATTTGGCTTCCTATGAAATTCAAAATAAATGCTTTCAAAACTGTTTGCCCTGATGCTGTATTTAGTCAGCCTTCCCCAGCACAAATGCTTGAACAGAAGAAGTGCTTTGCCAAATGTTGGCATGGGATTATATATATGGCAGTGTTATGTTTTGAGATGGCTTAATTTAGACAAAGCAGAAATCTTGACCACACAGGGGTATCAGAATTCCTCTGGCAGTTTTTTGCAGGAGCAGGCTTGTTAGTCAAGATGCCTTGGCCAAGTTCCAGATCAGATAGTTTGTCTCCTAAACTTTTAATTGCATAGGCAATCAGCTTCATGCCCTTAATTATTGTGTTGTGATATTTAACATTGTGCCATTGGCATTTCCTATTTACATGAAATGATCCATATTAATCATTCCCATTTCATTACAATTTGTCAAACACACACCTATATGATCATAGAGGGTCTACAAGAAAAATAAATACATGTGCATGAAAATTCTTGCAAGCTGGAACCTCAAGGGCTTCCCATGTTTTAGTAGGCATGAAAAGTATTGCTAAATATTTTATAAAAGGCATTTTTGCACTGATTTCTCAACCTTTAAGACACAGCTAACTCACTGAGGAAAGGGAAGCAGAACAATCTCAATATTAACTGCAGATGCAAATCCCATTTTGGTTTACTTGGAAACCTATTAAAAATACTGTAACAGTGTTGGTGACACTACTACCTAAAGTAAATAAACCCCAAGCTATTAAACAGTTATGAATTTAAAATAAAATAATGTGCATTTTTACATTAATAAAACAGCCCACAAAGAATATGCACAATGTAAAATTCAATTCATTGCTAAGTTGAATCTCGGCTCAGCTGTTAATACCAACATAAACTTAATAACTTTAAGCTACAAAATTTTAAAAATCTGAGCACATGGCTGGAATCTTAACTGATCTCTAGTGGTATCTATGAACCATAACTACTATCCTAGTTAAAATTACATTATGATAAACTGATAATATTTTATTATTACAACTCTTTTCTAAAAGTACTCACAACACTAGAGCAGCCTTTATGGTGGTATGTTTTCCATTTTGCCTTGATGTTTTCCAGTATTTCAGTAGCAGCTCTACCAAGTTTTGAACAGCAGATTATGAACTGCTTGTAAATTGAAAAAAGGTAAAACTGATGAGCTCACTTTCATAGAATGAAGTTCATTCAAAGAAAGTAGATGATAAATTGCATTTGGCAAAGGCACAGACCAAAACTGTAAAAATTGTCAGTATTTGTAATGCTGGTAGAGGATCTTTCCTTGAAGCTGTTAAGCAGTTTTACAAGAGCCTAGTAGAAAATCCTGCAAAGGCTCCGAAATTCTTGGCTCATGCTGTATTTTTACTGGATGTAAATTAGGAAGAACTTTTACTAACTAACTAAGGATCTACTCCCCTCTATTCTGGAATTCATTCAAAAAATAGAAAAACAACAGCCCCTAGCCTAGTCCCTGTCATATATTAATATAAATGTTAGTCTAAACCCAGCATATAACTTTCATTAAAGAGGCACTGTTTACTCAAGAACCATGCTACACTTTATTTTTTTAATCTACCACTATTGTCACAGTTTACTATGCAAAGGAGGAGGATAATTGTTGGGATAAAGTCCACCAGCTGTATCAGGATGAATTGCTCAGATAGAACAACGGGCATGCAAGGATGGAAGAAATAATCCATGCAGAAATTTAGACTTTAGAAAATGCAGTCTCCTAACTCGGCTTTAGATTATTTTCTAATTTATAATAATCTGGTTTCTAAGCAAGCTTTAAAAAAAAGGGCGTTGATGTACAAACCAGGTCCATTTAAAGTCTTCCATCCAGGTTAATTTGCTACTCTTTTTGCAAATGTTGAAAGTGAAAAAGGTAAAAGCATTGAAATAGTACTTAGAATTAATCTACCCAGCACACAAAGTACGTACTAGTTGTTTGTATCACAGAATCTAATTTTGCACAGTCTGTTTCAGAAACAGGTGATGCAAAACTGAGAGAAACACTTGTCTACCAAATCAGAGTCACGGCATGTAAACTAGGAGGTGACTTTCTGTAGCAATGGATTTTCATCATTGTCCAGTAATATTTCTAATGAAATGCCTAAGGATCATAAAGACCAAATTCAGCAAATTTTTCTGCCAGGTTAGAATTATTATAAACAGTCTTAACATTTCATTGCTCTGCTCTCAGGCTTTTGAAGTTCTGAGTCATTGGTGCATTAGTTTTATTTCCAGTGGTTTATTTGCATATAAATAAAGTAAATTCTAAAATATCAAGTAAGTGAAACTCATTATACCCGATGGAAAAAAAAATCCATGTCTCATCAGTTTACTCATGCCCAGAAATACAAATCACAGCCCAAAATTTAATGTTAGCCCCTGAACGTGATTTTCCCAAAGTTTGCACAATTAATCATGTATCAGCATTACTGCAGTTCCTCTCAAAAAAAACCATTTTGTGCCAAACTTCTGCAGGTTGGCATAGTAGATGTAAGCATTAAGTTTTCTTCCTCTACTTCTCCATTGCCCATCATGACACTCAGATTTGCTACTGCTGCTCCTCTCACTGTCCTGTTCGCTGATTTTCTCCTCCTTGCTGGAGTTTGAAGGCTTTGATGAGATGTTCTGCCTCCTGCCACCTTTGTGCTGTTTTCCCTCCTGCTGCCCACGGCAGGGCAGCCAGCTCACCCACCCAGGGCTGCTGCCAGCAGCAGGGGCTGAGCCCCCTCCCAGCACCACTTGGGCACAAAACAAAAGTGTTCCACAGAGAAGTTCTGCTCGCTGAGTAGTCGTTCACTCACGTGGGTAGAGGGAGGTGAGCTGATGGTGGGAAATTTCTCACCAGCAGAGATCCCTCTTCACAAGCCGTGTGAGGATTAGGAAGCAACAGGGGACTGCCACGAGAAGGGAAGTAGCCAGCTTTAAAAAAAACACCTGAATTTTATCTACAACGTTTGCAGGGTAGACCTGTGCCCATAGACTCACTTTTCTCACATGCTTCTCTATTTTGGCAATCCCTACGGGAAGAGACACACTAAATAAAGTGTTTGTGAGTTTCTCTGTAAAACATGGAACACTCTCCTGCTTCATGTTCAATTGTCTTAGAGCAGTCTGGTGTCTTCTGGTAACATGTTCATCTCATATCATTTCCTTTTTACACCTCTTACCCCAATATGGATGTTGAATACAAGTTACCAACACTTTTGGACAGCATTTTTCATTAAAATATGCATTTAGAACAGAATAACATCTATGCATTTAGAACAACAACAAAAGTGTGTTTTAACCTGTGTGATAAGGAAAGTGCAGTGCAATGAATTTAGACAAATTACCTTTCTTGATTACATTAGGACTTCATTCACTTTTATGAGATACATAAAAGAAATTCAGATGCTCTTATCCACTGACATTTAAAAATGAGACCTTCAGAATTATTTTGACATGCATTTACAATTGATCATTTGGCTTTATAGACTTTAATAGTTTTCAAAAGCTGAGGAAACAAACTTTAAAATTTGCCTGACCAACATGAGAGCCAGCTGTATCTTAACCTTTATATCAGTGTATCTAATTTGAAATTACAGTGTTGTAAAAAACAGAGTAGTTTGGTTCCGTGTCTTTTTCATGTTAATTTCTGTCTTCCCAATGTCACCAGTCGGGTTCCAAAGCTACAATGTCATTTCCTGGATAGGGGCAGGAAAGCTGTCATAAAATGCATTTTCAAATTCAGCATTTTCTGACTGGTAGGTGTATCAATGAAAGGTCCAGGAACTCTTATTCACTGTTAATTAAAAATCAATTGAAGGGAAATATTTGCCCATTTAAGCTTAGCCTGAAATACAGAAATATGGTTCTCAATAAGTGATGCTGAATATTAGAATTTAACTTCACAGAATTTCCTGTGGTCAATTTTGCTAATATTAATGTAGGGATAAACAAGGACTATAATAAATAAAAGCTTTTTGAGTATTTCTGAGTATTATGTAAAACTGGGAGTAAACATCACATTTTGATATGTTAGTAATCTGTCAGAACCTCTTAAACTCTGAAAAAAATAATATTTTGAACAAAAGAACAGATTCATATTATTTGTGCTAGGTAGGAGATGGCCTTAGTCCTCAATATGGCCTTAGACACCATTGTTATAGGAGTAATGACAGAAATGTGACAGAAATGATTAATAAAATAAAAAATACAGCTTGACATGTGTCTCATCAAAGTGACAGGTTATTTCTGCTGTCATTCATGGAAGTTTAACAAGGAATATAATTTTCTAGTTGCAGGCTTGAGATGTAGATGACATCTTTCATCTTTTGCTATTTGTTGTCCAACACTCCTTTTAAGAACCAGGACAGCTTTAAGAAGGCTTTGAAAAAGGAACACAAGAAAGAATGTATAATAAAAGAAAGGGGGGAAATTATGATGTACAACAAAGAAAACAGTGCAAAAGTATGGAAACTAGGAAATAAGTGAGTGCTGGTTTTGTTCTGAGCAGTTGATACTACCACTCTATCCAATTCAGGTAATGTACACAATGTGGCAAGTTATGTACAGCTGGAAGGGATGCATAGGATTGCCTGAACCTGTGCAAAGAAAAGAAATCATAATTATTAGGAGACAGGTAGATACTACATGGAAAGAGTGAAAGAACAATAATCCATGTAATACAAAAAAGGATTACATGCTGTTCAGGAAAGGCAGAAAAACAAAGGTGTTGGTCGTATTAAGAGCCTGGACCCAAACAAAATGAGCAAAAAATTTTTTAAGAAGCTTCACAACTAATTACAATTTTTATATTGTTGAGGTTATGCCTTAACACAGAATATGGAGAGCACACAGAGGATGAAGATAGTTCCTCATAGGCAGAAGGAAAAAGTACAAGTTGCCTAAAGTAAAGCTTATTTAGATCTTAGAAATATATTAAAGTATATTAAAACAATCATTGGAAGTTTTTTTGTTATCTCATGAAAAAGGGGGAGGAGAAGTAAAACATACTCAAAGTGGCATCTGTATTATGGATAACCTAATTTATAGTGCAAAACCAAAATGTTTAAGAGGGTATGAATTCTTCAGCTATTATAAATGTGTTATATTAAATTGGAGACTTGGTAGAAAATATGTTGTAGTCTAGTTACGAATGTGAACAGAACAACAGAAAATATACCAGATTTAGGATAAGGTGAGAAAAATGGTAAGACAACTAACAGCCCAGATACCCATATGGCTAAATGTAATCTTCAAGGTTTTAGGGAACAGATTTCAAGGAAAACTAAACAAACCTAGACCAAAAAAAAACCCCAAAAACCAACAAACAAACAAAAAAAACCACCAAAAATTGAATTTGTCAGGAAAACATAATGTCGGACTAACCCGACAGCATTTTCTGTTATCATAACTGGGGTTTTAGGCAAGGGAAGTATAACTGGCATGATCTGTATGATCTTTGGTAAGCCTTTGTTATGGTGTTACAGAAGAAATTATTATTGAAGTTGAAGAAAGTAAAGAATAGCAGTAAATCTGTAAAGAAGGCAAGAAACTCATTCATGGGGAAATGAAAAATAGAGCACTAAAGGAAGGACTGCCAGTCTGAGGAAAGTTTAACAGGGAAGGATTTTGTGGATCACTGTTGGAAGTAGTTGTTTCTGATGTTTCATCCACAAACATAGAAGAAGCAGGAAGATGGTGACTGCATTTGTTGATTACTCAGTGCTGGAAAACATTGTCAATATTGAGAAACATTCAGTACTGCTGAGCTCAAGTCACCACCCAGAGGGACCTGTCTGTACTTTAGCAATAAAAATACAATTTCATTTAATACTATCATCAATAACAGAAAGCCTACCCTAAGCCATGGACTATCATTTAGAAATTACTGAGAAGAACGACTTGCACATACATAATGGCTGCAAGTTGTCGATAAAATACATCCATAAAAAAGACAGATGCAGATCTAGTTTTAGAAGAGTTTTTTCCAGAATAGTCAGGAAAATATCAGTGCCAGTTGACAATGCCAGCAGCAGATTTTCAGTTGAGAATCTTGTACAGAAGAGAGGCATGGAAACAGCTCCAAAGAAGGATGATCAAGGAGAAGGGAAAGTCTGTCTTGCAAGAAGAGACCAAAAGATTTTGGCTTATTTCATTGAGCAGAATGACAGCTCAGCAGGACCATAATCACAGCATGTAAATGCATCAGGGAGATAAACACCAGATATGGAAAAAACTAAATTAGCTAAGAACAAAACTGGCATGGAAACAAATGGATATTAACCAGCTGTGAATAAATTTAGGTTGGAAATTAGAAGAAAGTTTCTGATCATTAGAGCAATCAAGACTTCCAGTAGCCTTCCAACTGGAATAGTGGAAGCAAAAAAACTAATTACTTTTAAGATGAAACAGTCAGTTTGTGAAAGATTTGGTATGACAGGCTGCCTATGAGACCAGAAGATTGAAACCCCAGGGAAGGAGCAGCATCTTCTTTGTCTTAACAGAATCACAGAATGGTTCAGGTGGGAGTGGACCACAGTGGATCACCTGGTCCTACTTCCCAGCTCCAGCAGGGTCATCCAGAGCATATGGTACAGGATTGTGTCCAGATGGTTCTGGGGTGTCTCCAGTGAGGGAGACTCCACATCCTCCCTGGGCAATCTGTTCCAATGCAGTCACTGCACTGGAAAGTTCTTTCTCATGTTCAGGTGGAACTTTCTGTGCATCCATTTCTGCTCATTGCCTCTTGTTCTGTTGCTTGGCACCATCAGAAGAGCCTGGTCCATCCTGTTGACCCCCTCCCTTTCGATATTTATACAAATGAATGAGGTCCCCTCTCTGTGGCCCCTCTGAAGGCCTCTTCAGAAATCTTTCAGAAATTGCATTCTCAAATTTTTTTGACTTCAGCAGAAACACACCCTGAGTCTGGTTCAGAAAAACCAAAATACTCAACGTCAAGAAGTCAGAAGTCTTCCTGTTACAGCTGTGGATGGTTTGACTCTATTCACAGTTTGAGTAACCTCCTGCTAAGAGACCCACACAGGCAGTGACAAATTTGTACCACTTTGCCAAGTCCAAAACATTATTTTGAGTAAAGCTGAGCTCTAAAGTTTGAATATTCTCTCTGCCAGCTTTCTTATCAAGTCTCCCACTCTGCTGAACTCATGTTTTTGCTTCATCTACAACCTTTACAATCAGAGGAAATGTATTTCCCCCATACAGCTAAATTCAATGGCTCACATTAGAGACATTGAAGCCTTTCACCACCTCGTATTTATGTGGGCACCAAGGGCTGGAAATCACCAGCTGTGTCAACATTGTGTAACAGGAAGTTTAAATGTATTTCAATAATAACCAAATTTTGTGTGCATGAGGATATAAACTAGAACCCATCAGAACCAGCAGGGATATTTTCCCTGATGTTGGCTGAGTCAGGACTAAGCTCTTTTTCTCTACTACCACCAGCTCACTGTTCTCTCTTGAGCTCCAGAAACAAATGCATTGGTTATTATTTAGAGCATGTGGTCTTAAATAAGAGAACTCAGTTTTCTGTTTTGCAGTCCTAGTCAGGAAAAACTACTGAACTCACTTTGGACAGTTCTTTTGGAAGGGATCACAAAGCCACATCTTAGAGTCAGTGCTCCATCCCTGTACTGAGTCAGAATATTGTTTCTGGATTGATTCAGGCTCATAAAAGTATCTCAGGATCTGATTTCTGGAGTTCCTGTCCCATCTCGTATCTGTGATTTGCATCCCATAATGTATCAGGGAGACAGATGTCCCTGAACACTCCATCACAATCTGATAATATCACTGCAGCCTTGCAGCTCTTGGTCATTATCAATTCTGTGCTGTAGTGTACTGAGCATCACTCTGCTACTCAGATCTTAGAATTTCAAGACTCACACCAGCAAAAGTTTCCAAATAGGTGAGATCACTGGATATTGGCTAGACGAAGATATGCAAAAGCATATCACTAAATTTACTGAGCAGGGGAATAAGTATTTTTTCCTGCCGTTACACAAAAAACTCCAATGTTTTTCTCCAAAGTGTTTTATAGTTGTCAAAGAGAAAGCAAATTTCACTGCCTTTTTCTCAAGTAGTCACTGACAAATACCAGAAATAAAAATTTGAGTAAAACTCCAAATAATTAACTCAGACTCATTAATAATCACAGAAAAACTGTATGTTCAGGTTGTTGCATATAGATTCTGTGTATTTACTAAACAACAAGCAAGGCAATTTTATGTGAATTTACAAGCAAGTATTTACTATTCCTTCATGCACACAAACATGCTCGAGTTCCATCCTGGTGCCATTTTCAGAATTAGAGAGTAGATGTTACTGATGTGGCCAACCAGACACGATAGACACAGGATAGAGAGACCACAAGTATCAAACCTGAATTTAGCAAATGGCTGAAACCCATGTACAAACTGTTCCCATATCTGCAAATACAAAACACAGGACTAATAAGGTTTTTAGTGACTTTTATACAGCTCTGTTCACAAGGAAATAGAATTCTTGGCTTACACTAATGCACAATAAACAAACAACATTTTTTTTCAGCTATGGTGTCTTCATGGTGCTTTCAGTATATCACTGCCAACAGGCTGTCTTTCATTTCTGATCTTTCTTGCTAAAACAACTGTTCTAAAAATTAAAATCCCATCTAGCATTTCAGACAAGAAGGTAGTTGCTATCAACTGCACATTCTTTTGGACAGCAGTCTGAAGGAGTGTAATAGAAACATTTATATTCATCTACAGGTGAAAACTTACATAGCACATTCTAGTGAAAGTTTTATTTTGAAACCATAGAGAAGATGTCTATCATTCTCACTTACCTGACAATTAAATGCACACGTATCAAAGAACTGCAAATGCTTTACAAAATACTCCAAGTTTACTAGTCAGAGACAATTTTAAATTTTTCTTTTTTTAAATTATTCTTTATAGTTGACACTTCCTGAAAAGGAACAGAATCACTGCTTAAGGGTTCAACTGCACTTGTGATTTTTTTCTCCTCAAATCATTTTCAGAAAGGAAAAATATATTACATTAAATTCAGTTCTACTCTGATTTATGTTTACAGGTTCTCACTATCTAAGACGAGAAGCAATTATTTAGTGTATCTGGTAACCATTTGTTTCTCTGCAGCTTTAGCTTTGTGCAGAGTGACAAATCCGTAGAATTTGTGTTTATTGACAGCAAAACAATTTCTGAAATATGAGAAGCATGGTTTCCATAGGAAATCCATTGCAGATTTCTGTCCTGTGTCACTTTCTTATTAATACTTAATAAGAAATTAATTAATACTTAATTAATACCGGCAGAGAACCATGGCAGCGTGTATGTTAAAAGATACCATCCAGTTATGGAGAGCGCTTTTGTTTTTAATTACTAAGGCATTGTTGTATTCTTATAAAAATGAAAATCTTCTTAAAAATAACTTTTATGTTTGAATACAAACTTTTTGCAGATTTCACTCAGAAACTGGAGTGTAACTGCGTGGTCCAGGATTCAGTGCCCTATACATAACTGAGTTAGTAGGGGAGTTGGTAAATATATACCAATAATGCAATACCAAATTCAAGAGGGCTCTCTTCAAAACATGGAAACCTGGACAGGTAAATTTAACTCTTCCTTCTGGGATATTGCTGACAGGACATGCACAAGAGAGCCCTGAATGGTATCACAATATTCATGGTATCACAATATTCATGGTATCACAATAACAAAGAGCCCTGCATGGGTAGGGAAAACTGAAAACAGCAGAGGAGCTCTGAAGCAAATCCAGCCAGGAGCAGCACGGTGCTGGAAAGGGAGGCAGGATGGCACAGCTGAACTCCAACCACAGGGACTGAGGAGGAGGAGGAGGAAGATCCCATTCTGAGCCAGGCTCAGCAGCTGAGAGAGGGGTCAGGGTTTTAGGAGTGGGGCTGGTTGAACACATGTTTTAGCAGATAGCACAGGACCCCTGTGGTTTTATCCATTGGTTGTATGAAACTACAACAAATTCTTTTGCACCACTGTGTCCCAGTCTAATCCCATCTATGTCTGGCTAATCAACTGTAATGCAATTCATTCAATGCTTTACCTCATAACTCTTGTATACTCCAAATCCATAGCAACAGAAATAGTCAGTTGAAAAGCACTGTGAGGCCACTCTTGATTTCCACAGATCAGTTTGCTGCACTGGGCCACACCAGCAGAGTCTTCAGGAACAAGCTGACCTTGCTGGGTTTGCTGTTGCTTACAGTGAAAGATTATTCTGATTTCTTTATTTTTCATATATAATGCAGAAAAAATGACAATGTATTGCCCCTAGCACTTTTTCTAAAATTAGGTGATTTGGTTTCAGGGTGGCTTTCTAAGTCTAGTAACACATAATATGATAATTATAAGAGGACAAGGAACAGACTGGTATTGATATATTGCAAAAAAACAACTGCTGTACTGATCTAGATATTCAAAGTGGCTTTTCAAGTTACAGAGTTGTGGAAAGGTATGAAGCAGAAGAGTTCATGCAAAGCAGTAGAACCAGTTTGAGTAACTCTAAGAAAAAGGCCATAAAGGAGAGGACTGTCAGAATCAACAGAGCACACTACTTGGAGCATGAAAGGGATCTTAGCATGGTAATTAGCACACATATCAACTGGAAACTTTGAAGAATATAGTGAGACAACCTTGTCAAGGACTGACCTGATGAAAGAGTTAAAAGCCTGAGAAAGAAGCATTTTCTAGAGAATTAAGGTATTTTAATCTCCATAACTATATTCAGAGGAAACACTTTAGTGGACATTGGAATTTAAGATAAATTCCTTTATATTACTTGGGACACATCCTTGCCCATGTGATTTTCAGTTTATTGCAATGTCAAAAAGCAGCTGTAAGAGAGGCCAGGCAGTTGACACACATGGCCCCAGGTGCTGGAGGACTTCTATGGGAGAAGGAATATGCCAAAGGCATCCTGAATATCACTGTGGTCACCAGCTGCTTTAACAGCTGGTATAAATCTCAGCCTGCCCCATGGGCAGGGGATGTGTACATTCACTTCACTCTCTTTTCTCAAGCTGTGTTAGGAATGACAGTTTCAACAAAACCTGCTGTTAAAGACCACGGTTTTTGCTTTAAGTTGTTCTCAGTTCTGAACACAGTTCTTTGTCATTAGACTGTGTGAGCTGTAGGCTACTGCTTGTAGAATCCCAGACCACCTCTCCAGGGAGCATCAACAATCTCTCAAAAAAGGTAATAAGGAAAGATGTGATACTTGGACCTCAATTCCCTAGGGATTCCTGTTTAGGAGGAGAAAGGAGTCCTGAGTTCTTTCTTCCTCTTTAGGCTGCACTGCCTTTAGAGCTATTACTGCTAATGATACCAAAAATTATCTGTAGTGGATCTTAGAGATGGAAAATAGAATCAAATCAAATAGATCTTGAAATAAAGTGGAATAGATCACTGCAAGCTGCTGAGCTATACCCCACCCTGACATCTGCACAGCACAGTCCCTTTTAGTTCAAGGGACAATACAGATGTAATTAGAAGAGGACCTGATGGAAGATGTTAATAATAAAAGCAAAATAAAATAATGTCATGGATTGATATTGAGAAGCTATTTAGGAATAAAGGATTTTTGTTTTCACAAAATGCTGAAATAAAGAAACCATTAAATCCAATCATTTTAAGAGAAAGCTACATTGCTTTTTTTAGGAAAAAGAGAATGAACAGAGGGCACCACTGCTGGCTAGGTGTTTGTTAATTTTTCATGTGAATTTATTGCATATGTAAGTGATTGAATTAGTAGCACTGACAGGAACCCAGGCACAGTAAAAGCTTCCTGCTACTGACACAGCAGTGCTCAGGCTGTGCACTCCTGGCCATTAGCAGTCCTGCTGTGGGAGCCCAGAGCCTGGCTCAGCTCAGGCTGCAGAGCTCCCTGGAACGGGACCGAGCGCGGCACCCTCCGGAACCAGGGCTAGGATGAGACCACTCCACTCTTTTAGATTAATGACCTCATTTGGACTCTGATGCCAGGCTCCAGGGGAGAAAGTCCAGTGCAAGTTAATATGCTACCAAAATACTGCAAGGTAAGTTTTGGGGGGGAGAAAATTGTTAAGAGGATTTTGTATTTTGTGGTAAGGAGACTGAATGCGAAGGGGAGTCAGAAACGGGCAGCTTGCAGGAGAGACCGTAAGGTGCAGGAATCAGAATGTTTTCTCACCTTTGAAAAAAGGGTCATTTCCAAACACTCAGAGGCTGAGCAGCGAGATCTGGATCTTCTGTCACCAAGCAGTAGATTGCTTCAGAACAGCGAGGCTTTGAGAGCAAACTAGGGGAATATAAATTGCATATATAATAATTTAAGCATGCCAGTGTGTTGCCAAATGTTACCATCTAAAAGGAATATAAGTATCATGGCTGCTGTGAAGTCCTTAGGGAGGCTCATAACCTTTTGGGAACCCTTTCCTCCTCCCCTGCAACGTATTAACCTTTTGACCACGTCAGTGCTTAGATGTACATAACGAAATGGTACTTGCAGACAGATACAGTTGGGGAGAGGTAGGAACAAAACATCAGGGATGCAGGATGTTGTGTGAATTCGTTATCAAAATCTCATAGCCAAGAATAGATACAGAGCTAAAAAAAAAAGGTATTTCTGATGTATTATGAATGTGCAGATGAGCAGCGATGGAAAAACATTTCATGGCTGTCTTACAAACTATATTCCTGTAGCGTCAGATTGTGACAACTTAAAGGAGCAAAAATGAGCTTTATGTACAAGCAGCACTGCTGGATTTAATGGTGCTGCTAATGGAGTAAGATTTTTCTTGGAGTAAGGGTGCCATAAACCAGCCCTCAGCCACCACTTCCTGTTTACTTGTGGTTTATTCTCTAGAGCAAACCCGAGTTTCTCTCACTGCAAATTTCTGCTTGTTACAAAAAAAAAAAAGATTCTTGCTTAGTATTTTCTTTTTTCATACCATTCATCCTCATGGAGGGTTTTCTTTTCTAGTCAGTCATTTGACATGTAGAAGAATGAATGAATGAACTGTTTGATTAGAGTGGTACTCTGCTCTACTCTACTGAGAGGTAGAGCTTCACTTAACATGTTCTTTTTCAGTAGGTCTAGACAGCCACTTCTAAAATTTCATTTAGATATCATTTGTAATTAATTTGAACAATCCTAGTCACTTAGTAAAGTTGCTTCAATACTTTCCTTTTTATTGAAAGTTATTTCATTGCTGCAAGCAAGGTATTTTATTTTATGATTTTCCATATGGTTGGTCCCAAAGGAGAAAACACAAAAGAGTTCCAAATTAAATTCTAGTCCAATTTAACAACAGCTGTAAGGGAAATGAAGACATATTAGCTACCTAGAACTTCAGCCTCCTGGAAAAATGAAAAATGAAGCTGATCATCCCAAAATTTTTACTAGTTTAAGTTTTATATACAAATGTATAGTGGGCAGCTGGAGACAAAACTAGGCAGAAGCTCCCATTGAACTATGACATTGTACTGCTTAAAAGACTATAAACATGTACTGAGGTGCATAACTAATAGCAAAAACTAGCAAATGTTTTTGACATGTGGACCACACTTGAAGTTGCAAAAAAAAAATTACGTTCCAACACCTTGACAGATTTTGAGGCTGGGAGGATCCATTTATTGACATGTCATATGAACTGTAACACAATACAGGCTGATGGACTTCACACACTTGACACAATTGATCTTCATCATCATTTGAATGGGAGCAGCACATGCTCTGGAAAAGCATTTATTTTAAGCTTAAAGATTTAAGTGATGGGGAATCCACTATCACTTGCTCAAGATACTCCTGCAGTGATTCTCCAGACTCTTCAAAGTATTCTTAGCATTAACAAAATACTTGTTTTGTACACACACAAAATACATTAGAAACTACCTTAGAGTAATATAATAAAGCAGATAATATTTTTAGAATTCTCAGGTAAGCTGTATTGTAATGAAAAGGCTTGAAATTACATTTATAGCTATGAAGTGTGCAGCTGACTCAGGAGCTGTGTAAACCAGCACACAAAGAATCAGCCAAAAGAATCTTCTTGTTCCAGCTCAGTTTTCCAGTTCACTTACAGTGGTCAAAAGTGGCAGTTGGAGGAGTTGGAGGAAAAACCCTCAAGGCATCAGCAGCCTCCTGCTGTACATGGCACAAAATGATCTTACAGTGTGAAAGTGTCCACTGCCTCTGGAGGAACCAGGATTTCACCTCTAGTCTTGTGGGAGGGAATTGTGATCAACTCTTAGAAAACAGCTGGGTCACGTAACAGGAGGGCTGCTCTGTGGAGAAAATATAAAATCTATTCACATGTGTATCAGGAGTGTGTATCTCCATATTACAGCAGGCAAAATGTAGTCTTACCTCCTCTGAGGTAGTTTGATCATCCATCTATTTTAGTATTTTCTCAGAAAGTTCTTGCCAATGGGGGGTTTTACAGTCCAATTAACACAACAGGGAGTGACAGTCTCTAAGCCTGGAAACAGTTCTCACTAACAGTGATGTGGACGAGGCTGCAGATAAGAAACTCCTCTCTTATGCATGGAAAGGTAATAAGGTTATTCAACCAGTTGCAAAACATGGAAGAACCATTTTTACCCACACTAAGAATGGAAGAAAAAGACAAGGAAGTTTGTACTTGTCAGGGAAAGAAATAGGTTAGCATGTGTCCTGATTTGGGAAGAAGAGTAATCAATATTTAAAGACACTGAACAGACTACAGTTGGAGACAATCCTCTCTCCAGGAGAATGTTAGAAGCCAAGAAAAGACCAGAGGGAGGCTGAAAGGGGAAATTGCACTGTGCTGGTAAATCAAGGTAATGGTAAACACAGGTCAGAATAGCAGAAGCGTTGACTGCACTACCAAGTTATCATTTCCCTGTTCAGTGGAAATTACATACAATATCACTCACTGCCCTGCTTTATTTATGATAACCAAGCCAATACTCCCAGCACTTAAAACAATATTTCATGCTTTCCAGTTGCATTCTCTGGATTCATTTCTATCCTGTTAACTCCATCAAGACACCAGTTTCTTGGGTTAATTCCTTTCTCATTTCTTGGTATAAATAGTAGTAATTTCTGTGAAACTAATACCAAAACGCAGTGCACTGATTTGGAAATGTTTTGTGTACACATAAAACAGAAATAGAGTGACCTTGCCTGAAAAGTACATTACTAAATGCTTGGATATTTATCTGGACAAATCAGCTAAGAAATACTGAATTTCAGAAGCTTATATATTTCAGACAGTATGATATTTACTTCCTTTCACAGAAATTACTCAGTGTCATTAATTCAAACTGAAATACATCTACCATATCTTTTTAATGCTGGATTAGGACTTAAGGGATGGTTTTATTGTATCTTCATGACAATATAAAGCCAAAAAAATTCCTTTTCAGGGACTCAGTAGATGAATCCACTTGTTTATGAAGCAAAGCCTACTTGTTTTATTTAGAACAGGCTCAGCAGACCATAGTGAAATGAATCTCTGCCTGGATGCTGTCAGCCTGACTTAGCTAAAGCTGTGCCTTACCTGGAATTTCTAACATTTTGACCAACAACTTTTTTTTCTCCGAAGTACTTTATTTGTATTTATCCAGCAGCAAAAGTTGACTCTTAATAATTCACTGACAAGGCTGTGTGCCTGCACCTTTCCCTTGCAGCTGTATTTACTCAAAACAAAGCTATTCAAATGAGCCTTAATCAAGAGACATCATTCTGCTCACTGTGGGAGCAGATCCACCCGGATCCCCTCAGCTGGGAATGCCAGCAGTGATGCCCCAGACGAATTCTGGCCAGTTCTCTGGCAGGGCAGACTGGATCCATTGGGATGTGGCATTAATGCCATTTTGAGCTGGTTTAAGATTCACCTGGGTCCCCTGAGTACTCAGCAGAAATGTTGTTCCTTCTGTGCCTGTTGAGCCATTGTTGGAAGCTGATGGAGGAGCTCCTTAGTGCTTGACCCTTTGCTCTGGCAGCACAGCTCTTCCCAGAGTGTCCCAGTGGGCACAGTGTGGGTCAGGCTGTGTCCTGCCCTGTGACCAGCTCCAGCTGGGGGTCACAGGAACAGTTCCACGTGGGGAACAGTGTCACTTGTTACCTGGAAATTCCCAGCGAAAGATAATCTCTTTTTAAAGCTTACTTTTAATACAATTAGGGGTGAAATTACAGTTTAAAAATACTGGATGATAAAATAAAAGCTTTATCAATAGCTACTGAGTGCCAGGTGTTTTGCTTAAGGGAGGCCTGTCTCCTACATGCCATCCATCAGTGTTATTTAAATAACATTTTGACAGCTCAGCATACCAGGTTATACGGAAGACTTTTCACAGAAACTGAATGGGATATGTTAATAACCCAGACAGCCTGTGAGGTGTTTGTGATTCCCAGTATGTCAGACTTGTTGGATTCTGCCATGCTGCCCCGTGTTAACTCAGTCTGAGGTAACTGCTCATGGCTGTGTGTGAGTTAACAAAACACAGGTTCTTAAAAAAAATCACTTTACTGAGCAATAGTACATGTTCTTCTAAATACTTATACTCCACTTTCACTCCATCAACTCCCACAAAAAGTAGAGTCTAAAGTGCTTTCTGTGTGGAGTGGCTGTGAGCTGGAGTTAATTCAGTGCCTGAGACTTACCAATACATCAAACAGTGACTATGCAGTGGAAAGAAATAACAAATTTCCAATGGCTCCAACAAAACAGCTTGAACACCCTGCCATGAGACACGACCTTTTATCTTTTCACTTGAAGCTGTGGATCCTGTATATATTGTGCTCTAAGCACTAAGGAAAAATTAGAATGGGCTGATGCCAGAAGGAAGACAACCATTTTTTGAAACACTCCAACACTGAGCAGCCAGCTCTCTGTGCCAGTCTGCAGCTGGGGGAACTTTCTGGTCCTTGGCATCAATCTGCACATGGAGCTCATGGCAGAGAGTGGGCAAGGCCACCACTGCTGCAGTTCACACTGCAGAGGCTGCAGTGAAACTTCTTAAAATAAACCCTTCTCTGTTTTATCAGTGCAGCAATCTGAAGTGCAAGTGTCTTGAAAGATTTCTTGCTTTATCTAAAATATGAAATATATTTAAAGAATAAAGTTTTCGTGTAGAACCGGGGAGATAATGTGAGCCTTATGGGAAATAAAGCTATTTGTGTAAGGAACCTTTTCCAACCTGAGTGCTTTTGAACACACTCAGCTCTATAGCCATAGGTACTTGGGAAATGTGGCTTTAACTTTGTGACTAATCTCCAATGGTAGATTTAAGAATGAACTAGAGAAATCAATCAAAATCTGTTTCCACATGAAGTTTAGGTGATTTGTATATAGAAGAAGTAAAGAACTTTTCTCAATAGGCAACCTGTATGACTAATGCTTCAGGCAGATATATGCAGGATTAAACAGAATCATTTGGAAGGTCACAGAAAGAGACTGCAAAAAAATTTCCATTCTCTCTTGCTACCAGACCTATAATGGAAAAATATTTTGTGTTGTTATGAAAATTTGTAGGACTGTAACTTCTACATAATAAGAGTACTCTTGTCCCCAGAAAATCAATAGCTTTATCTTCACTAGAGGTAATCACTAAGGCTAAAATTCTAAGTGCATTTTGGAAAAGAAAACTTGTTTATATGTGTACTTTTATATACATAACCAGAAAAGTAAAATTAAAGAAGATCTATGATATCAATCAAAAACTACCAGTAAACACCAGAATAGCATCTCCAAAGCAATTCTAAATATTACTCTTCTCTGTGTGTGGACTTTAATATTTTCTTATCAACCCCTCTGTCTTGAACATGAACTTTTAGTGTTGTGCTGGAAGTTACCCCGTACAGACCACAGAGTCAGCAAATCAACAGTAAATCAGCATTTCATACCAATATTTATTGGTGTGTTGTCAGCTTGGCAAAGATTTTTTATTGGGATCCCAAGGTGTTTGAAGAGTGAGTCTCACTGGACACAAGGTTCACTGTGCCTGTAAATACAGTCCCCTGTTCTCTGTGCCTTAGTTCCTCTCTTTATAAAAACATGCCAGGGACACTACCAACCCATCTGAGACAGATCAATCAGTGGTTAAATTCACTGATGCCTGTCAAGTTCTTCTCTTAGATCCTTTGATATAATCTGAAATAATATCTCAAAAGAGTGGGAATTATTAGCTACAGCAATATAGCAAGTTATTTAGTTTTTAAGGCATAGGACAGGAAATACTAAATCCTGCACCATGAAAAATTATTCAGTACACACATAGATTTAGTCCAAGATGCACATACATTCCCAGACTAAAAAAAATCTATTGTTTCAGCACATCCAGAGGGTTATGTGGGAAAATAACAGCTCAACCTGTTAAGAAACAGCTCACATCAGCACTTTCTGCAGTGTGACCCAGCTACTTCATCTTAGTGAGCTTCAGCCTGTTTTTCTGGCTGGCAGTAGTGAGCAAAGAGATACTGAGAGAGAAGAACAAAATGAAAGTTGGGGTGAGACATTAGGTTGGGAAAGCTGCAGAGGGAATGTCTCTAACTCCATTCCTCCCAGGTTTGAAGGTACTCAGCAGTGGACTGCAAAGGCTTGCTGTTTTCCACACATACATGCAACAAAAATTAAAATCACGTAAGATTTAGTGTCTTTTGAAAAATACATGGGGAGCCTCAAGCTACATTGTACCTAATAGGAAAATTATTCCAAAATTTCACCACAGCTGATAGATTTGTGGACAGATGGCCTGTATACACTACCCTGTGGTCTCCTCCAAGTTGTTTTGGGACTCAGGCCCTTGGATCAGGAGAAAGAAGAAAGAGCTCTCTGGTTTTGTTGGTCTGTGGGTATGTTATAAATACAAGTGCCTTAATTCTTCTATTTATCAGCATGGTAACTTAGAAAAAAATCGAAAAATACTCACTAAATACACAGTTTCTCATTCATACACAGGCAGAGAAGGGCAGGTGTGACTGGTGAAAGAATTATGCCTTAAAATGCTGATGGGAGTAAGGAGTGAGTGGCAGAGGGAGGAGCCCAGGTGTGGGTGGAGGCTGGTGTGCAAAACCAGGGTCACTGAGGTGCTGCAGAGACAAGTGTTGTACCTGCTGCCCTCCTGACACATGTGAGGCTTTCTCAGAAGAGTATCAAACACTTCTCATTTATTTCCAGAATGTCATTGGAAATCACATCAGTAGTTTTATCTCCATCTTGTAAATGGTAAAAGCTACAGGAGGAAATCACTTTTCAATTCTACACAGCAGATTGAGAGGTAAAACACATCAGAACTTGTAGACCTAACTTTCAGTATCTAAATTAGCTCCCTAGGTGTCTTGGAAATCAGCAGGCTCCCTGTGAGAGCCAGTGCAGACTATTCCCCTTACTGCATCAGTGAAGTGCCTGTTGCTGGGTTCTACCAACAGCCATCCACTGACTCCAGAATCCCACTCAATAATGCTGCCTTTTTTCTTCAGTCTGTTCCTTCCCTCTTCCAAACAGCAGTGCCTGAAGGAAACATGGCATTTACGATTCCAGAAAGCCCATGCCATGTGTGAATGAGGCTGATCTACAGAAGACTCCAGCAGCCCCCCATGAGGGAACTATCTGACAAATTCATGTTTTTGGAACACAAACCAGTTTGTGGTCAGCAATTAAATCAAATGTACAAGTTACATTTTCCATTGCAAGTCCTAGCACTGCTGCCTCCTCATTCTGATGCTCCAGTATGCTGCAGTTGTACCATAAATCTTCCTGAAACATTGTCTGTCTGCTTTAAAAGTGGTTCAAAAACACCAAGTCATGGAGGGCAATCCTGAGCTGTGAGCAGAGAAAGCAGCATAACATGCAGTGTTTTCCCACCTCTCAGGTTTAGGAAGCAGTTATATTAAAGTAGCCTCAAAGAGCTTTCAAGCTTCATTTTTCAAAATCTAGCCTCTTTTTAAAATAATAACTCATACATGGCTAACAACCTCCAGGCAGTAATCCTGAGCACAAAGTCTGAGAAATTAAGCTAAATGCTGTTGCCCTGCAGGTTTTATTTATGCTGGTTAAAGGTCAGGGAAAGGGCCTGGATGCTGGACTGTAATAATCTCTGTTGGGCTGCCATAATGGTCCCTGACAGGCTTTCAGCCTGTGTTAGCTTGCAGTCTGCCAAGCAATTCCCAGGCAGGATTCAGAAGGTGGCAGAGGACAGTGACCACTTCCACTGGCAGTAGTACAAACCAAAGAATGAGACTCCAGTTCCTCAGCTGAGACCAAGAGAATCTGTTCAGAATGCATCTTTCAGAATGCCAAGCAATCTTGACAGAAACAAGAGACAGAGAAGCTGCTGCATTCCTCAGTGCATTCCCAGCTAAACAGGATGCATCATTCACTTCAAATTCACATGCTTGGGGTGTTTTTAACACTGTTACCTGCTTTGTCTAATTCTATTCCTAATTGTGTAACCCAGCACTAACTTCATGGTAATGATAACTTTGGAAGAAGCTTTTCATAGCTGAGAGAGAGAAGGTGGTTTGCTTTAAAATCTCTAAACTGAAAATGTACTCATAGACATTATAGCATGCCCATTATGCAAAAATATGCAGAATTATGTGAAAACAAGCAGTCAGCAGAGGGCAGGTAGACTGTGCTGATGTCTCTGGGTGATATGTATGTTTTGCTGTCTTAGCCATTCTCAGCAGTTTCTTTTGTCAAAAAAAATAAGTGATGCTGTCTGGAAAAATCAGAGGCAGTCTAGTGCTGGTTGCAGATTTGTCACTAAGAATTTATTTGACATACCTTTTCCTCAGACTAGGACACAGGGAGGGTTTATTCCCTACATGATATTCATCTGGAAAACACTGATACTATAGTGATTTTATGTCTCAAAATATCTGCTTAAGTTATACCAGTCAGCTAAAGACACTTACTGCTACTAATCAGCATCAGCTTCTGCTTTCTGTGCCCAACTCCCGTTACCTACAAACAAAATTTCTTTAAGGTTATGTCCTTGCAAGACTGACTCTCACTCTCAATAATTAGGTAAGATCTACCCAGTTGTCTCCTAAAAACAAAAAGACAAACAACAAAAACAGCTGTCCAAGGGGTCCAATCTAATTTAACATTGTAGGGAACATTACTACTCTCAAAGCTATTCCTGTCTTCCCTACTGATGGAAGTGCTTGGGATCTCTCAGTGCCAGCAGCATGAAGCAATGTAACTACTCTAGCATAGAGCATGACATCAGATCTGTCACTGCAAGCCAGAAAATCCATCACATTGAGGCTTTGTTCCCTCAAATAGTCATTTACTACATATCATCGAGCTGCTTATTTAATATTTATGCAAATTTTTCAAGACATTATACTGGACCATGCATCAGAGACAATCTGTGCACAGGCAACTCATCTAAGAAGATGAGAGATGTCCTAAATACATAAAAGAGCATATTCCTAAATACATAAAGGAACACTTAAGATCTTCTTTAGTCATAAGTCCATCTTGAGTGCATGGCTGCTTTTGAGACCTCCAAGAGTGATATTTTGGAAAGCCTGTACCACTCCTGTTACTGTCTTAACTGGCATATAGTGCTCCAAATTCTAGGACTCAGAGTCAGTGCTGGGCTTGAGGTCCTGAGGAGGGAGAGTCCCACACAAGGACAAAAGCAGTTGTATAGCCCTAAAAGCAGATCAGTCTTTGTAGGTCAGAAGGAGTTTGGGTGGTTCATTATGGGAGCAGGGCTGTACAGCAGCACCACGGGCACAGAGGGTGTGAAGGAGGCAGGAGCTCCCAGCTAAGCTCAGGATTTATCCACTGATCAAGAGCCTGTGGACCAGATGTGCTGTGTTACAGAGGACCAGAGAAATCAGAGGGAAGCCCTTTCCCTTTACATTCTTCCCAAACACAGTCACCTAACTGTGGTTTCTCAATTGCAGTTTCCTCTCCAGCACAATTTCTAAATTGGAAGCCCAGTACAAACCCAATTGCCTTTCAAATTGGCCTGCTCAGCACAGCAATAAAAATAAAATCTCAGATGCCACACTGTCAATCAACCTGGCCCTTACACAACTGTGAGCTCCACTCTTACATAAATGTCACAAATGCCATAATTAGTATCAGCTCATGCCATAGGAGTGGATCGGAATCTGTGTTATTTGATCATTTGGTTTTGATCAAAACTCACTTTTGGAAAAGCAAAAAAAGATAAAAGTAAAAAGATTCACTTTGATCAGGACTTATTTTGCATCATTTTGATTATGAGACTTCATCTGTGTTTGCAAACTCTAACAGCAATGTCTGACTTACACCTTACAGTACCAAGTAATTCCTAAAATAAACATAAAATTAAAATCTCCTTAACTCTTGAAGATTTAAAAGTATTTGGGTGTTTCACCAACACCTTCTCCCTTGGAGTTATTGCACTAATATTATTATTCCTGTCATGTTCTGTCAGTTTAATTGGATAATAGCTGCAGTCAGATTATTGCCTTGT
>VYZP01031839.1:10070-21584 GCA_013400635.1 Hypocryptadius cinnamomeus | reverse complement strand
CCTTTAATTTTGTTAAGTCCCACCCATTAATCCAGCACTGTCAAGTCCACCACTAAACCAGGTCCACCAAGTGCCACATCTACATGACTTTTACATACCTCCAGGGTTAGTAATTGAACCCCTTCCCTGGGCAACATATTCCAACAACTGACCACCCTTTTGGCAAGGAGATTTTTCCTAATATCCAATCAAAAACCTTCTTTGGCACAATTTGAGGTCATTTCCTCTTGTTCTATTACTTGGGGAAAAAAAGACCAACCCCCACGTAACTCCAACCTCCTTTCAGGTGGTTGTAGAGAGTGATAAGGTTCCCCCTGAGCCTCCTTTTCTCCAGGCTACATAACCCCAGCTCCCTCAGCTGCTCCTCATCAGACTGGTGGTCCAGCCCCTTTCCCAGTTTTAGTGCCCTTTTCTGGACATGCTCCAGCACCTCAATGTCTTTCCTGTAGTGAGGGGCCCAAAACTGAACACAGCACTCTAGTGCAGCCTCAGCAGTGCCAAGTACAGGCGATGACCATGCTTCAGTTTGCAAGAACTTAGACTTGTGCTAATGGACAGAAAGGAAATTGAAGTACCAGGGTGTTCATGGTGCTTAATCTGATCAAGTCTTTGCATATCCACAGTTGACAAGAATGATCTTGCAGATAGTACCAGGAAAATGTGAGTATCTGTGCAGAAAAAGCCAACTTTACTTTCTGAGATGTGTGGTGGAGCTCCTTCAGAAGGCCTTCAAAAAAACTCTAAGTTTGGCCCTTTCTGGGCAGAACAGGGGAGGTTCAGATGCTCCCTGTAGCACCATTAATCCACAGGAAGTCACTAAACCAACAGGATGTCTTCTGAGGTAAAAGGAGGAAGGACTTAAGTGCTTCTGTCAATAAGTTTTGTGTGTATTTTCCTCTTGTTTTCGCCAGCTGTTGTGGGATGTGAAGATGGGCATTTGGCTTTGCCGATCTACAGCATATGAGAAATATCTTGTATTTGAGAAGGGTGGGATCTTAAGGACTGAAAGAAGGCTTTGTCATCTAGAGTGAAAATAAATAAACTCACATGTTCAATCATTGGTAATGTCAAGGTTTTTAATGACTTTTAAGAATTGTGTTTGCATGGCAAAATCAATCTCTTAAAATACTGTTTATTGAAAATCCAGGTCAAAAGATAGCTTAAGGACTCTTCCAAATAATGTTTGCAGTAAAATTTGTCTGAAAAACTGGAAAAGGAAAGAATCGAAAGGCAAACCTGCTTTTTCAAAGAAGCCACCCCCATCACTGAAGGAGAGATTAAAAGTTATTTTATTTTAATTTTTTCCCCCCTTCTTCTGGGTGCTGGTTGTAGTGATGATATCCTATATTTCCTCTTCTTGATACTGAAGGGCATGGAATGGTCACAGCTCTATTTTATGTGTCCAGTAAAATACGGTGAGCAAGAGCTCATTGTGCTTTGAAGGTGGCATCCAGAGAAAACTGGCCTTTGTCACTGAGTTTTGTGGTGGTGTGACGAGCACAGGCAAAACCACAGAGGATAAGAAAGCAAAAGAAATTAGGAGGTTGCTTCTTATAAGGGCCTGGGTCTCTGCCATGTAGACTTGGCTCACCTCATCATAATTTTTTTGCTTTACTCTCCTTTATGATCACAAAGGGACACCGTGCTTGCTATCCAGAGTGAGGTTCAAACATTGCAAATCCTGTTTATGCCTGTGGTAATTCCCTGTAGGCAATAACGTCAGCGCTGGCCACTTGTCCCAGCCTGATCCTGTGCTAGTAATGAGTATTCGCAGCATGCATTTCAGTGTCTGATTAAATCTTTCTGAAAGGCCATCTGTTTGAGGAGGATGTGGCATTGGCTTTAATACTTTTTATACCTAGTACTCAATGCTGCTCTTTCATGACCTTAGACATAAAGTTTGTCTGCTTGGTTAGTTAGCAACTTTCCTGATACTCTTATCAGAGAAAATAATTGAACCAGGGCTGTTGCAACCTGGTGGGTCACTGTTTATATTTGGGGAAATGTTCCTGGATGGTGAAGCCACAGAAATTTCACATAATCAATGAGACTTTGTTGTGTCCAGGGCGCAGAAAAAGATCTCTGTTTTCTGGAAAGGGAGTAAAGCACATCCAGCTGCCTTTCTTTTATAGCACTCAGAGTAGAATCTGATGTGGTCATATATCTGTTGGTACATGCCAAATCAGTAAGTAATCTGGCCTTTCTGCTGCATGTTTTCATCTGTGCAAAATAGCCAGCCTAAGCAGTGTTAAATTTGTCTTTCAGGGTCATCTTTCTATAGGCTTGGAAGCACAGTTTCTCTTTGTGATTCTGTTGGCATAAAGCAAATCTTGCCCAGTCTATCTTTTCCTGCTTCCTGTCATTTGTTTTCCTTCATGGTATGGTCTCAGAATTCACCCCTTCAGCTGAAAAGGAAAATTGTTACCCTGAGGTTGTGCACATTCTCTTTCTTTTGTAACTTGTCTCTCTTACTGTTCTTCATTTCTTCTTTATGTTACCTTTACAGTGTGCTCCCACAAGTTTCTCAGAAGATTCTGCCTGAGGTCCCTGAAAGCTCTTGCTTTTCCTGCTTCATCTGTGATCTGGGTGTGGGGTTTACAAATCAGCAAGCAAAAGGAATCTTGCGTTGAATTAAATAATCTGGAGATTACCTTTCTGCACAGCAGAGCAGTGGTCTTTAATGCCAAGGTGGGATATAAGATCTAATCTTTGTTTACATGGTCTTTTTTTGTTTGTTTGTTTTTGCTTACTCTTGATCTCAATCTGCAAGGGGCTGATTGACTGGGACTGGGAATTTCATATATTAATTTTACCTTGCTGTTCAGAGCAATAGCATGTTTGGGTGCTTTCCCACTACAAACAGGTTTTCCTCTGTCATGTGTAACTAAAGCATAGCATCTAAATACTTAATTTAGAAAAAATCACAGATTTACTGACCTAATTATAGTAACAGAGCTTTCCCTTTCTCTGTCGGTTTTAACAATTTCAGTTTTGTCTTTCACATGTCATCTTTTTTTTCCTTTTTATATGCTATTGGTTCTTCATCCTTCCTTTCCTGAGTCACTTCCAGGACTAGAAGGAGAGTTGCAGCATTTGTGGTATTAGTGGGTGATCTTTGAATTTGTCTCTTAGTCTCTCTGTGTCTCTGTTTGCCTGCAGTGACCTCTCTCAGCCCCACGCACTGCCTTCTTTTTGCAATACAGTATGACCTTTTCCAAAGCAGTTATGAAAAAGCTGTTTCATGATATTTCATTCTTGTTCAACCATCTTGTCCACCTTTTGGCGTGTTTTGATCTCTGGAGGTTTTTCCCTTGATCTGTCTCAGCTGTTGCCATCTACTTTGCACTCCTTTGATATTTCTCCCTTTTCTCTCATGTCTACTTACCTTAGGAGATCCATACTCCTACTTACAAGAGGCACTGACAGTCCATCTTGCCAGCAGGAGAACCGTTCAAGTGGTCAGCATTTGGATGCCAAGTGCATGAAGTCACTTTTCTTTTTAATGTGGTAAGAGTCAGTCTGACCATATCTGTGCACAAAGGCAACCAGCTTTGTTTGCTTGGGGCACTTCTCTTCTTGCCACCGTGTCCAGGCTGCCCCAGGGGATGCCTCTCCCTACCTGCCCCCAGCCTTCTGGAACCAGCAAAGGCAAAGGCTTTCACTAGACCCCATCCACTCATGTTGGATTTTGAGGAGAATTTAATATTAGAGTTACTTATTATGGAAAGCCACAGATTGTCAGCCACTGGTAACCTCGAGGAGAGGCTTGCTGAAATGTGCCCTCAATGTCAGCTGGCTACGAGGCAGGAATCCCTGCATGGTGTTTTCTGTCTGCCTTTTGTTAAGAGCAGCCTGAATGATGATGGAGATTTCTCTCCCTCCCGAAAATCCACCTAGGAAATCCTGCATCTGTGNGATGGAGATTTCTCTCCCTCCCGAAAATCCACCTAGGAAATCCTGCATCTGTGGCAGATAATGCTGCCTTGCCCTGGCTTCACAGCCTGTGAGTATTCAGGGCTTTCTCCTCTTCCTTCACAGCATCTACCCTTCATTTTTCCCTCCTGCTGGGATAAGCAAGCTATATCTGAGGGAGACAGAGACTAAAGGGGAGCTGAGCACCTCCTTTCTCTCTTCAACAGAAATTTACACTTTTTAATAATGTAATCTCAATTAAAAACATACCAATTAAAATGGGCTTTTTAGTAGCTCTCTGGGGAGAGGGAGCTATAATTCACATTAAAATGTAAAGCTTCAGAAGCAGGGAGAGCTAGGTGCATTGCAAGTGCCCGAATATTCAGTGATTTTAATTACAGTGGAAACTTGATAAATTGCTTTGTGCCACAATCCATTATTAACAGCTTAATGAATATCACTGCTGCCTCTTTTAAACTGCTCCACGGTGAAAATGATTGTCAGTATTTCAGTTGTGAACTCTTGATTTTTTGACATGCCTGTATATTTGCCCCTTAAAGAAAGATAAGGTGGCTGAAAGTCTGCAGGCTTGGCTTTGGGGCTGGGTGAGTTCTGCTGGCTGCAGTGTCCTGGGAGAGAGAGCCAAGTGGAAAGATGGAGCTTTGGTGTTTCACCACAACTGGGACTGACCAGGGTTTAAATCTGCTCCATGCAGTTTGAGAGCAATGTCTTTGAGCATGCAAAGAGCCAAGGAGGGATCACCAGATCATAAGGCTGTCTTTGCACTGCTGTTTCTCTGCATAATGCACCTCAAGGATAGAGGGCTGCTTGGTCTGCTCAGGGCTAAAGGAGAGCAACAGTGTCACAGCCCCATGATCAGGCATGCTGCTGCTGAGCTTATTTTGGAGTGACCAAGGTGCCAGCTGGTTTGAATTTTCCAGGTTTTAGCCAGCAAAAAGCTGACTTGAGGCATGGAATTAGGCAAGTCCTTTAGGAATGCTGAAATGAGACCAGTGATTGTGCTCAGCTTTGAATAGGGATGAAACAGTTATTTTTTTTGTTGACGGTTATTATGGTTGTAATTGTGTTAATGTTATGATGCTACGTATTTATATGTGTATTTGTAGTAAAATGGTGCCTTTCAAAGCAGTTTAATACTTTTCAAAGCAGTTTAATATTTCAAGGATAAAGGTTATTATTAGGAATGATATTATTTTAGATGCTAACAGCAGGTATAGAAGGCTTATACTTGTGCCCCATTGAAGTGTTAAATCATGGGAATTTAAGCAGCCATCATCTGGCTTCTATGCAATTTATTATTTATTGTAGGTGTTCTATTTCTGTTCATCATGTGGCTGGACCAGAGGGTCACAATTCCAAAGTGGGGTTACCCCCAGGTTTTGACAGGATCTTGATAAGATCTGACTGAGATGCAGGATAGATCTCAGAACAGAAATGACTGGGAACTGCTCTTCTGATTCAGAGAAGTGTCTATATGGGATAAACATGATTTTTCTGAATATCTTGGGGGTTATTATTCTAATTATGCTTTTCTGTAAAACAACAAAAATGTATTCACTTTCACTGTCTCAGAAATGTTAACCTTACTCATGATGATGTTAACTTGCACCCTGCCAATTACACAGAACCCTCCTGGGTCATTATATTAATAATTACACACAGGATTTTTTTTTTTTCTTGTGAAAAATCTTTTGTTGACAGAGTAGTAATGATGCCTGTAAGTTCCTTAAGTATTGCTCAGTCAGGGATATGTAAGATATGGGAGATGTCCTCATATATTTGGGGAGAAAGACAGCTTGTGTTTGGCATGCTGTTAATATTTCTATAGTTGTATTTTTAAATTTTTTTTTTTTAGTTTGACTTTAGGAAGCATTCCAGGCTATCATTTTTCATGCATCCCTGTACTGGCAGAGGACAAAGTGGCAGGCAGTAATATAAAATGTCATCTAATTTTTCTTTTGTTCTTTAATTCGCGCACACGTGCTGCTTCTGTGGGTTTATCAGTGTGCACAAAATGCCTATATTTGCAAGATAATAGCTGTGTAAATATTAGAAAGTCATATTGAAACACTGTGAAGGAAAGGAGAGCAGGGGGAGAATCCTTCCTGCTACTGAGGAGCCATCTATTGGATAAAACCCATAACTGAACCGAGCACCCATGAAACTGTGGAGGATAACACAGTTTGTTATTGGTCACTGGTTAGCTGAAAATAATCCTTTCCTTCCCAGTGCTTTCACCCACTGTGTTAGAAGCCTGTATCCCTTCATGCACACAAGTCATGAGAGTCAGATATAGATGTGATTTATGTACTTTAGGTAAAAGCCAGTTTAATATAGCTGAAAATCCGGGATAAATCCTAATGTAGGGTGTAGGTGTGATCATGAATGGATAAGCTGGCAGTAGGATAGCCTGCCAGCAGTGGAGAGCAGTTGCTTGAAAAAGCGATAATGACAATTTTTTTCCTCATATTGTTAATACAGGATATGAATAACATTAGTTGTACCTTTTTTTTTCTTTTTTTTTTAGCAGTACATGCCATTCATGTCAGTCTCAAAACCATGACCAGTTTAGTTGAAAGAAAAATTTTTTTTTGCTTTCCTGAAATTTCTTAAGGGCATCAGAAAACCAAATAATGAGCTGTTCCTCCCCTCAAAACATATGCAATCTATATGTTGTGTGATGCAGAAAGAAAGGATCTTAAACAAACCCTGAGAAAAGATGAGGGAGAGCAGGATGTGAGCAGTAAATTCCCCGAATGTCCCTGAAATGTCCTGATGGCTCTTCAAAGTGAGTGGTGGAGCTCTGCAAGAATGTTAAAAGGAGCATATGGGGCTGGAAGAACAAAGAGTAAGAAAGAAATAATGAGATTCCTGTGCATTTTTTTGAATGTGAGTCAACTGCTAAAACAAGAAATTATTATTAGTCAGGAATTTAATTTAAGCAAATAAAATTGTCATTTGTGGCAAGTGGAAGAGAACAGAGGGCTGCCTGCAACAGCAGCCTTTAGTCAGCAGTTTGAGTCAGCAGAGGGTCAAGCTTCTGGATGTCAGACACTTAGCCTAAAACACTCCCTTCCTGCATCCTCCCTTCCTCCTGCAGATAACAGAGGGGAGGAGTGTCAGATGGTTTAGTGGGAGGCCAGATGAGCTTTGGGAGAGGATGCACGCATGCAGTGTGAAGTAGGGTGGACAGCTTGCTGCTGGTCTGGGGATGGGTGCCTGCTCCGCATGCTGGCATGCATGGCAGGGCCTGGCCTGAGCTATTCTTTCCCCCACCACTCAGTTTTTTCTTTTCTTATCTTTCCACACTGTGTATTCTGATAATGTCACTCCTCCCCCTTCAAGCAGCAAAACACGTGTGGGGCAGGAGAAGCTCAGCCACCACACACACAAATCCAATATTTATTGTTTGCACTGTGATCGTGCCAGGAGTCATTATCAGACTGGTGTTATCCTAAATGTTTTGCAAATACGGAATGAGGAGGTTGCTGTCCACTGATATCTGCTGCCAATGTCTCTTGCTCACCACAATGCAGAGACTGGGAAAGCTGGATGGGACTCTCCAGTCACTGAATTTTGGCTGCTTTCTGATCCTTCCCTGAGTGTGTGTGTGATGGAAGGAGCTGTGCTGGTTATGCTGTTGTGCTGTGATCTGGGCTGACACTGCCAGCCCAGTGTGGCAGGGCTGCCAAGCAGCTGCCACAAACTCCATGACACTTTTTTACCATTACAAATTTCATGGTGAAAAACTTAGTGCTTGTCTTAGGTACCTGAGCCTGGTACTAGAGGGGAACTCCCCAGAGTCAGAGACCGTGTCCAGTTCAGTAGACCTGGCTGCAGACAATCCCTTGATTTTACACTGAACAGCTACAGGAAGGGCTTCCAGCTCTCAAGGATAGCTGTGGTTTCTCTGTGGGCCCACACAGTTTATAAAACAATCAAATAGGAGTGTATCTTATTTTTTCCCACCCATAACTGTGGTATCTCTGTATCTTATATAGCACTTCAGCCAAGTCTGGCTTTTGGCTAGGATCTAAAAACCAGTCTGCTCCTGAAAGAGCTGGTAACACCTGTATTAAGATTATATCAACTACAAACAGTTCTGTTCTTTCTCTTAAATTCGCTGACAGATCTGAAATTCAAATTGATTTTCATCCCTGGTCTGTGTGGGACCATATGGAGAAGGAGGCTGCTGTCTTTCAAGATGTGAGCCCTCTAGTGCCACTTGCAGCAGTATAAACTGAGGGGAGATGGGTCACTAAAAACTTGGTTTTCAGAATTCCCTCCAGCTTTATTTTCACGTTGAATTAGGCGTAATCCCTCTGTATGCTGCTAATGCTTCTACTTTTGCATTTTGAAGGTCAGAAAGGTGCAAAATTTTTGAGAAGGAAACCACCAGTACGTGTGGACTCTTCCCCCTCATGAATAGAGGCATTACTATGTGAAAAAAAATTTTTATTTTTCAGCAGTTTGATTTTTATCTTATCAGCATGCTTTATTAAAGATATATTTAAAACATATATACATATATATACACACACATTATAAACAGGTACAGGCTGTGGAGTCGCAGACATTATGAATGTAGCTGTGAAATCTAATGATTTACCATATCTGTGGGTGAGTCACTGGAGGAGGGGAAACCTCTGCAGTGACTGAAAAGGTCCAGGGCTGGGGTGGACTGCCTGGGGACGCTGTGGGAAGTCAGGGTTTGCTGGGTTTTTAAGAACAGGTTAGACAAACAGCTGTCAGTGCTGGTTTGGCTGATGTTGCCTTGTGGCAAGGGGATGAAGCAGATAACTTGCTGAGTTCCTTCCAGGGCTCCTTCTCCTCTATGATGATGCTTTTGCCTTAAACTCTTTGAGTCTGTGTAAATCTGTTTTTATCCTAGGTCTTAAACGGTTTTCTGAGATCATCATTAGCTTCTCTTCACGGTGTTTTATAAGATTTGATGTCTGTTGTACCGATTTTACAGATGGAGAAGCTGCACCAGCTATAACTCTGCTTTACAGGCAAAAAAGGGAGTGCAGCTTAAAGCATCTCAGCTACTGTGGAAGGGCAGTGCTTTAACCAGTAAATCATATTGGCCACTTTGCAGGTTTAGTGGCAAACTCAGCCAATAAAATCCGTATCATATTCTACTTCAGGCTGACTCTGGGCTTTTTTTTTTCTTTTTTTTTTCAATTTTTTAGAAGAACATTGGTCACAAGGAGAAGATCTGTTTTGTTGCCATGTTTGACACTTTCTGTTCAGGTGCCTTCATCTATTTGCTGATGAGCCTGCCCCTCCTGGGGGCAGCTTTCATTTTGCTTTCTTGCAACATTTTTGTAGGGACACATTCCTTTCAAGTAGCAAGCAAAGGCATTGCTGTGGCTTCTGACATCAAATGCAGCATTATTAAATGCTCACAGGGTTCTCTTATAGATGTGAACTACTGTCAAAAAAATGCATACAAGATTAGTGATGATAATGTAAGAAAATAGCAAGTCCAAAGTTATACAAAATCTTCTCTGTTTGGGGTTTTATTATAAGTATTAAGATCAGATCAGACTGGCAAAAGGCTGCACCACTTTCTGAATCAGAACTCAGTGAATTTTTCATTTTTGCTTTACATTTAGTCATTTTTTTTAAATGCAAGTTATATTCCTTTGTAAGACCTGCCTGCCCTCAGACCCTCAGCCCATTTACAATAAAAACACTGCAGTGTTTTCTTCTGCTGATATTAACAAATGCAAACAGAAGAGCTTTATCTGCCAGACTGAAAAGTCTCCCAGCCTCTCTTGAGCAATGGCCATACCTGGAGTCCAACAGAGTCCAGGTCCTTCCAGAGCTGAGTATCACCTGTGAGAGCATCGTGTCCCCAACCTTCAGACATACACATTTGAGGACCTCTCATTTGGTTTGAGCTTCTGTGTTCAAGCACAAGGCAAAAGGACACTCTCTCTGCAATGTTTTGGAATTGGATATATTGGCAGAGAAATTGGCTTTTTTTTGTGATTTCACTGAGAAACCAAATGAAGCCTGCAAGTGTTAGAGGTTGAATTTGATCCTTTCAAAGATGTTTGGCAAAATGATATTTTAGTGGGACTGCATTTTGTGCTTCTTTTTCAAAAGGATCTGGGTAGCCCCTGCAGTGCTTTACTGATTGACTTCACTGTGACACATGTTTGTCTTACCTAAAAAGAGGGTTGCCAAATCAAGCTTATAAAAAGCTTCTTGGATATACATTGACTTAGCAGTGTTTGTACAAGTTTGCTGAAATAATATGAGATGTGAGCTTTCTACCTGATAGATAAGGATTCTGAAATCTATCTTTTTGAGTTTGAATCAGAGCATTTGAGAAAGACCAGGAGGACCTGTACAGTTTATTGTGGTTGGTATTATGTTTGCAGCATCACATTTTCATGACTTTTACACCACAGCAAGTGCTTTACAGACTATCGACCAATGATGTAATTTCTTTTGATTCCTTGATTCATCATAAGGTAGATTTTTGTGTTTCTGGGCTCTTTTGAATTCAAAATGCAGATCTGAACTATCAGAGTGGTACAAAATTTGAGTATAATTTGCAGAAAACATGATTGAAATCAAAACATTAAAAACTAAAATTCAAGCTGATACATTTTTGGTAGATTTCCTTAAGTAATTTTTTACTTCAGCTTGCAGAGAAGTTGAACAGCTTAATCTCTCTACCAAAAGCATGACCCAAAGGTCCCCTGGGTCCCCAAAGCATGGTGAATTTTCCAGAAGGTCAGCTGGCACATCGGTCTCACCTATGAAACCACAACTCCCTGTTCAGGAGGGAGAGATCTGGAGCCATCCCTTGCCTCCCGTGGCGAAAGTCATGCTGCATCTCGCGTGTGAGCGGTACATCTCTCTCCTTCTGACAGCTGTGAGGCTCGAGAGCCGTGGTTTGAGGAGGGGAGGTGGATTCTGGCGGCCTGGCCTTCCCCGGCGCCACGCGCGCCTGTTCTTGCAGCGCGCCGCGCGTTCCGCCTCCGTGCAGAGCCGCTGCTCTGCACAGCCAGGTGATGCCCAAGGAGACTAATGAGAGGAATGATACGGCCCAGAACACTGGTGTCAGGAAATATACTGCAAGGTGTCTATCTTGGGGAAGCTGTGAGCGGAGCTTGTCTTATTATATATTTCAGAGGGGATGTCTGTGTCACCGCCAAGTTAGACATTCACCCTGTCCCACACTGCATTCAAATTATATGGGTTTTGTTCAAATCGTAGCTTTCCATTCAATTATCATTGGCTTAATGACAGGCTCTGTGTTGTACAGGGGCAAATCAAGAGTCCATCGCATTAGCACGCCATTCTTTTGTGGCAGGAATTTGTTTCTGAGGCCATTGTAACATAACTATGCAAGTGTCAGAGGACAGGATGGCGGCTATTATGGGCTTCTGCTTTTTGTGAGGAAAATCAAACAAATGTCCCTGATGGAGAAAGGAAGCCAGCAGCTGGATGTGATGACCAAAGAATGCTTTTGTGCAGTGGCACTGTAAGTACCTGATCTGTTGTTAAATTAAGAAAAAAAAAGTAATTTTTTTTCCTTCTGCTTCAGCTGAAGTGGAGAAA